>JAJEKB010018151.1:0-22104 GCA_022393335.1 Macrotrachela quadricornifera
ACAATAATGCAATTGAAAGCGATGAGAAATTTTTATCCATCAGAAAACGAATTAACTAAAATGCTCGATCAATTGCAGAATAGAACATTTGGCGATGAATTTAAAGAACCAACTTTACAGCTGATGCCAAATTCAACAACAAAAGTAATTAATCCTCCTCGGGTTTCAAGAGTTACCTCAACAAAATCAGAAACTAAGTATGCAACAACAGCAAATGGCAACAACAAATCCTGATGAAGAGCTAGAAAAGCACGTTGAACAGTATAATGGGATACACAACAATGATTTTTAACAGTTTAACCCTTTCGTTCCCATAGTATAAAGATAGCTACACCTGTTTTATAATTATCTTTCACACTGCGATCAATAAAAATCTTTATACACCCTCTTGGATAAAGAAATAAAGAATGCTCTAAAATCCTCTCAAACAAACTGTTAGGGAAATAAGTAGTCATTCATTGAGAAAGTCCCAAAATGTTCTCAAATCTTCCTGAAAAGGCCGTATTCCAGAAGAAATAATTTCGTAACGAAATGGTTAACAAAATTCAAAATGACAAAGCGGACTGACTTTTCTCTATCTTTTTTTTTGAATAGACAGTTCATTAATTTTAATCAACGTTGATGTAAGCTTCTCTTTCCCTCTCAACGAGTTCATAATAAGAAAAACATCAACTATTGTTTTTGTCTTATTCTTGAAAAATCACTAGGTTCAACATCACGTATATGTACATTTCTATCATCAAAGAAGAAAATGAAGAAAAAGAAAAGCGATATAACAGAATGAAAGAAGAGATAGGTAGAATGATCTACATGCCATAACAACGATTGTTCTTCACATTACATTAACATTCGTTGGAAAAAATTACATCAACATTTAGTTACATCTCCATTCTCAAACAATATATTTATAGCAAATAGTTTCCAAAATAATAAAATTTATTGAACACAGATGATCGTAGGATCTACAAAGTTAAGAAGCAGATAGATTTTTATTTTTCACATGCTCTTCTAAGTGTTTCATTAATCATAAAAATATTTTCTTGTTTTTTAAAGAAAGAAACTTCTTCCAGTAAATGTGCTCCCTGTTATTTTTTTATAAGAATTTTTTTTGCAGCTTTTGAAAAACTTCCAAAATTAGAATAACTATCGCATTTTACTCAGACATCTGTTTCTTAGTTATTTCATTCTCTCTAAGAGTCAGACGATATTGAAAGTTATTTCCAACACATGTTTTTAAATAAACAGACTTAAGTGGATGTTGTTCTTTATCGTTTCTTATCCGTGAAAGAATCCTCTTATGTTCTCACAAGGGAACCGATGCAACTGTCAAATCCCATTTTTAATAAAATATAGTGACACATAGGTTATCAACTATGCTGATTAGTTTTTTTTTAATTTCATTGTTTTGACTCTTTCAGATGATAGAGCAAGTCAAATAACTTATAAAAACCTAGTTTTTGTTCTCTCAAACGAGCTTTTCAGCGAATCTAAAAGGATAGTTTTTATCTTATAAAGTAAGATGAGAATAACGCGTTCGTATGAAAAAAGAAAAGAGAAACGACACTATTGACTACACATATGCCATCTGATCGAGTAAGTGGAAGACATTCGAAAACTTATCTAATTGGTTTGTGCCATTCATCACTTCCCATCGACGTATACAGTGTTACTTAATCAGAAAGAAATTTGACAAAAAAATTGAAGCTACTACTTACATTCTAATTTTATGAAATTTATTTAAAAAATGAATTCATCCAGAATCGTTTATTGTTTGATTGACATTATGAAAATAAATTTGAATAATTGTAAAAGAAATAAAACTTTACAAGAAGAACGTGAAGTTACTCAATATTCAGTCGAAATGATCAATTCATAATGTAATCATAAACAGCTTGAAGATAACGAAGAAACAACATTAGATTTCTATTACGATGAACATAACAGTGATGATGGTGAAACTGAAGAAGAAAGTGATAAAATCGAAAATAATAGTAAATATGAATTCGAAGATGATGTCGATTGGGAAAATGTCGACGAACTTGGAAATTTGTTCAACATCGATTTCGAACTTTACTACACCGAAGTTATATCAGTCGATTTAAGAAATATTTAGAACAACATGGAACGAGACGACAGAAGACACAGCAAATAAATAAATTTATTTATGAAAAATTAATTAATGCACATGAGGAATATCTTCCAGTCCATCATATAGATCTTCAACGTTGGGTAGTTGACATCTCTAGAGAACTCGGTTTTAATGATTTTAAGCATCTGAATTTTGTGTTCGATCATTTGAAAATCGACATAAGATCTGTTCTCGTAAAATTACAAATATTATTACGAAAAGCGAAATCTGAAAAAGTTTTTATCAAATTATTTAACAAACCATCACCAAAATACAATGAAGAACAAATATTCAATACTGACCGAATGGGTGTTGAAAAAGAACAACAGACAAAACAAACACTTTCATTTCAAGGTGAACACAAACCGTTTGATGTAGTTAAATCCAAACTTGCAACATGACATTCGTATATGATTCAACCAGTAATTTCATTAGATGGACAGTTAGTTGGCCCTATGTATTTATGTTTACAAGAACCTAACGATAAAATGGGAGAAACAGTTAAAAAACGCTTGGTTCAGCTTGAAAATGTAATTACAATATGTTCAAAACCCAGTAAATTAACATCATCATTGGTGCGATCATTGTCTGACTCCATCAATAGACAAAAAATGCCTTGTTTTATCTGATTCTTATTCGGGACAAAATGATTGAAAGATTTATGACGATATAAAATCAAAATTGGTTGAAAGAATTATGATTCCAAAAATACTACGTGCGACATATAATCGTTAGATCAATACTTTAATCGTCAAATGAAAATCGTGATTAAACGTATTTACCATAATTTTGCATTAGAGAAAATTGACATTAATCTATGGGAGAGAAACAACATCATCAAATTAATATCTCTAGTTTATAATCAACTTTCATCTCCAATATTCAAGAAAATGATACAATACTCTTGATTCTGTAGTGGATATACAAATGATAATCCATCTCCATTTCAAAACGTTCTTCAAATTTGTTTTCCTCAAGCTGTCTTGATCGAACAATGTGAAAAAAGAAACCGTATGGAGGCAACGTTCATTGGCTGTGCTATTTGCTCCAAAAGAATTTGTTTTGATCATTTTTTGTGAAGCATCACTTTCACAAAGATATATGAAAAAATAGAAGAAAAGGTACAGTGAACTTAGCCGAAAGACATTTTCCATTTATGTTACAAATATACTTCCGAATACTATAGATCGCTGAAAAGCTCGTTTCAGAGAACAAAAACTAGGTTTTTATAGATTATTTGAGTTACTCTATCATCTGAAAAAGTCAAAACAACGAAATTTATAAAAATTTGTTTTCTCATAGAAAATTGGTTTTCCAAAAACTGGGTGTCTGGAGGTCTATAGGCAAAAAGCATGGTCATATTCGGAATCAGCATAGTTTATAACCTCCGTATCACTCTCTTTGATACAGTTTAACAAAAGATAAAACATACTTTCAGGTGTTTTCATTCAGAGTTCTGTGTCAGTTTTCACTGACTAAAATCTTTTTCTTCTTTTACTGCAAGAAAAAATGCCACAACCGTCGTTTCTTCTTCTCAAATCGAATTTGAGCTACTTTTATCCACTCTTTCTTTTCACTAAAAATAAAAATAATAACAATCAAAGTATATATTTCATTCAAGCTTGTTGCTATAACTTTTAATTTCCCTCAGCAAGCATTAAGTGTTCTTATCAAATAAAAACGAAAAATAGAAAGAAAAAAAGAAAAAGCTTGTTTGTATGAAGGTGAAAAGAGGGAATTTGATAATTTTTTCATGGTTTGGATGACCAGTTGGCAAGATAATCCGAAAAGATTCAAATAAGTCGATATCCGGTGTAGGTTCTCTATGGATGTTGAACAGTAAAATCGTTAGTCAATCATGAAAGGATAGTGTGCAGCAGATTCAAGTTTTTTCAAAAAAGGATTTGTTCGCTTGATTAAGCCACTTTAGATATATATTAACAATGGTGAATGATCTAGTCTTAACTGAACTGTTAAACTAGTTACATTTGAGAATCATTTTCACTAAAATATTTCTCAGTCGAAGGAAATAACAGATAATACCAACTGCTAGAGTTTGCGATACCTATCCGCACCTGCATCTAGGAAAAATTAGATCCTGCATGGCATAATATAGATCTAATTTAAAAGAGAAAACCTAATCAAAGCTACTATCTATATGAATATGCGTTCGAAAATTTTTTATGAATCGCATCTGCATTGCATCCTTCTAGACCTAAAATGCGTTGCTTGTTGAAAGCGCTTCTGATCGTGCTGGGCAAAAAATTATTCTAAAGACTCTATGATATAAGTTTCTATGAAAGAGATAGAATGAAAAACGCAAAAAAGTTTATCATAACCGACAGGACGCGGAATTTTCCAATCCCATCCCGTCGAGTTCCGTCCTGTGGCGAGTTGAAGAAAAAACAGAGAGGCGAGATGGAAGAGGGCAGGATGGAATTTCACCACTGATCGATTTGTCCCACCATTAAAATTGATATATATTTTTTGCCTTAATGGCATCTTGTAGGCAAATTTCAGATTAGTGACTTAATGTTTGCTCTTTCTTAGTAAAGAGCCATAAAAGTATGATATTCAAATCGTTATTCCTTTGCCTCTGTCGATGAACCTTTTTTCTCTGCTAATACCTGGCGCCATGCTTTTATATTTATCCCTTCTAAAGGCTTACAAATATATTACAAATAGATGAAAAGATTGAAACGAGTTTTTCTCATTTTCATCTGTAGATTCGACTTTTATAAATCAGAATTTACTAATACGATGATCATATTCACGGTTTATGAAACACATGTCTTTGAAAGACATAAGTGGTAGTAAAAAAATACATTCTTTTAGTTTATATTGATAGACATTCGATGTTGAAAAGAAGAGCATCGCTCTTCTTTTAGATCTATTTGTGATTGAATCTTCAGAGATCAATATTTCAGAGAAATCAATTTCTTTTTTCTGAATAGTGGAATGATTACTAATATTGTTGCTATCAAAGATGTATGATATTTATTCTTGGCGATTCAATTAAATGCTACGAATAAAAATTTTCTATGTGCTTCATCTCAACATGAATCCATTCTTATCTCATGTGAATACTGTCTTGCTTCTTCGATCAACTTTACTTAAGGATGATCTTCTTTATTGTGCTTAAATATGTAATTATTTTCTTTTTCGTGAGAATTGTGTGTGAAAATAAATGATAAGATTTGATTCTACTAATCAAGCCATAACCTAGAAGAGAAGCGATGTTTTAGAAGAAATCGATGATTGATCTCAATACGACCAAATAATTTCTCGTAAAAGGCGGGACGAGACGAAGAAAAACTTTTGGTTTAAGACGGGATAGAGTAATCGTCGTTGTGCCGGTCTCTGAATCAAATCAATTTTCATATGATTTGATAGCACTTGAACGTGCTACAAAATGATATAAAAACATCTAAGGAAAACTACTCATCAATATCACTTCACATACACACAATCTAAAAATAAAGGTACTTTACGAAACTAAAAAAGGATCTTCACCTGGGCACATAATTGGAACCTTTGTTTTGGTTCTGCATAGAGCAACTGTGAATTCTTTTAATAAAATTATTGTAGGAAAGGTTTCGTACTGAACTATTTCACAAAATTGAAAACAAGGTTCCGTAGGAAGGGTTTCGTCGTAACCTTTTCTATTAACTGAACAAAAGTTTCGTATATGGCGAATCATACTGAACTTTTTTCTCTTATTAAGTCAATAATTTATGAGGAAATCCCTGAACGTATTCATACAGTTGAGTCTCCGCCTTGCAGCCGTAGGCAATCAAAGATCAGGTAGAGAAAGCTAAAATTATCTGCACAAATTCTATTTCGTCTTTCATATCTGGCCAAGGCCTGTCTATGGTTACAAGGTGGAAGCTAAACTGCTTGAACACGTTCAGAAGTTTCCTTGCCAGTTAAATATTCACTCACCCCCCGAGTATTTCTCAAATTAGTCTATCATAAAGAGCAAATGAATGAATTTTATATAATGAAATAAACTTACGCATGCAGTTCATATATGCATTATTTAATTTTCTGAGCGAGAAATTGTGGAAAAGTCTCCAATTTAGCTTTTGCTTTTTTTACCATCGGTATTTTTACTTTCGATCAAAGTTGGAATAATCAAGAAAACGAGAAAAAACGTATCATACTTCTTTTCCGTGTGGGTTTTTTCCAACCTTACACAAAACAGAAGTATGATACATTTTCTCTCTTTTCTTTCCTCTGTTTGCAATAATATTCTCTTTTTCTTCTCTATAAAAACAGCTTACTGTCAAGAATAAAGACTTCATTTTGACTGGCTTCAAATTACACGTAAGTATTCACTTCATAAAAGCTAAACATAAAACTTCATAGGAAATAAGTTAGCTGCACTTATTAACGAAGTTCCGCTTCTCCATCGACTACCACTAGCGAAAAATAATAAAATTTAGTGGGTGCAACAAGCTATAGTAGGATAAATCGGGTAACTAACGGTGTCAGTTTCGGGTTCTGTTCCTAAAAACTTGGAATTCATCCCGAATTCCAAATTTTTTAGAAACAAAAAACCACTTGACAATTCATTTCTGCATGTTTTCCACATGCTGGAGTCTTTAGACATATTGTTTCTTTCATTTTGAAGCAAGTCACTATGGATTCCCCAGATTCTTAGGAACAGAAACCGACATTGAGTTCCTAACAAGGAAGAAAAAGTGGATTGTCAGATCGCGGGATCGTACGGATTATTGGATCGTCACACTATCGTAGGTATCGTCATGGTATCGTATGTATCGTCGATACGAATATTCTGCTGACTGTGCCCTTAGGTCCTCAAGTCCTATTATGTAGGAATACCTATAGATCCCCAAAATCTATATTATAAGGATTCCCATAGGTCCTCAAGTCTTATATTTTGAAGGTATCCTTAGTTCCTCAAGTTTTATATTTCGGAGGTACTCTTGGGTCCTCTAGTACAATAATATAGTAGTAACTACAGATCCTCAAGTGCTCCGTTTTGGAGGTATCTATAAATTCCTAAATATTGTATTTGGGAGTGTTCATAGATTCTGAAGTCTTATATCTTGGAGATACCCTTAGGTTCTCAAGTACTATATTTTGGAGGTAACCTTAGGTATTCAAATACTATTATAGAGGGGTACTCATTAGAGACCTGCATTTGACTCTGAAATCCCACTGCGACTCCGACTCCGTCGGGATCGGAGTCAGAATTGCAGCCAAAATGATTGCATACCATATAATCTCTTGAGGTCAAAAATGTTAAAAAATGCAAACCTCCCATTTTGCTTAGATTGTGTTATCATATGATTAGCAATACATGATTAGATAGATATCTCATTTCACCACATAACTAAAGACGTAATTTAATCTTTCTTTATCGTTCTTACCTTTTTATATATTTTCGAAACATAAATAAACATGAAACTCAATATTTTCATGGTCATTGAGGGATTCTATGAAAACGGATTGTTTAAGGTATTTGACTACACTACCCAAAGTTTGGCTATAGCATGCATAGGTAAAAAGAAACTTATTCTGTGATTTTGAACTCTCGTTCTAGTGAGTTAAAGCGCGCATTTTAAAACTATGAACGAATCCTTTTGCGATTGTGATGGATTAACTTTAGCTCATATTGTTAAGAGACGTTCCACGAGAAAACCACGGTTTTTCTATATAGGTCAAAACATAGGTGTCAACGGATTTCGAATCGACCCTATAGGAATTTAGGCATTATTGACCCACATATGAATCCAAAATATTACGGTCTAAAGATTTACTTTAAGAGAGTTAAGGTATGTGGAACCATATCATCTTCAAAAATGACCCTGAAAAATAGATACAATTTGTACTTTTTGTTTTCTGAATTTTTTTCATATAAATTTTTCTCTAATCAAATTGAGTCATATGCCAATCGATAGAACTTGGCTTGCTCTACAAAACTGCCTATATGACATTTTCCAATTGTCTCAAAATATACAAAAAAATTCGTATGAACGATCTAATTTGTGTCTGGAATCCCTCTATAATGGAAATATAATAGATGTTCATTATACAGTTTTGTAGAGCAAAATTTGTTCTTTGAAATGCGCTATGACTCGAAAAGATTACGACGATTTAAGATGGAGAAAATGTCCAAATACTTACTAACTGAATTTAGTATGACAAAAATACTTTTATTGAAAGACATGGCAGACCCTCCTTCATTGTTTGCTTCCTAACGTTTCAAGGGTAAGCTAGAATAAGTTTAAAATTTGGATATAGGTTCTTAATGATACTCTTTCATTTCCGCTGAAAAAAAATATATAAAGATCAAAATTTTTAAGAGTATGGTCCCATCCAGCAACGTTCGATATTGTTGTGGACCGTCTCTGAAGAACCACCAAAACACTAACCTAAGATAGTCCTGAAAACGCTCAAGTATCATCTTTAAATAGTCCTCAAAAATCTCCAGGTGCCATCTTTAGATAACCTACAAAAATTTACAAGGGTTTAGTTAGCGGATTTGATTTACTTTCTACGACCGATTTACTGTTATTACAAGAAAAATAGACGAAAAAAATTTTTGGTAAACTATAGACTCTATTTTTTCTATATGAAATAAACCACATCTCTTTGGTTAGCGTGTTTGGTTCACTTGATAATCAGTTTCAAAATCTAGGAGAAACATTTGTTTCGTAGTAATTTGTTTCAACCTCACCCTTACCCTCACGATCCTATATCTGGATCGAATTTCAGGTTAAAACTGCGTAATTTGATTTCCTCGGTAAATACCTACAAATGATTGGGAAGTTCAGTAAAACAGCCATAACTTTTGAAGGAAGAGCCATGGATAGAAATTCTTTTAGGCTTTTTACTACCTTAAAATGCTCTATTAAACGAAATATGAATGAATTAAAACGGAAGGCGTCGTTTTGAGTAGCCCCCTTGTTAGAAAAGCTGTGTTCACTTTCTATATCGTACCTTTATGTATCTGCTGTATCCTATTTTTCTATTTTGCACAAAAAATTAATGCAAAAATTTTAGCCAGTTTTATCATAACTCTCTAAAATGTTTAGGAAACAGCGATTATTTCTTCGCATACGCATTTGACGAGTTATTGCTTATTGATAGATATGCTAGGTATTCGAATAGATATCTGACAGCATTAATTAACTCCGTGAATAGAGACATATTATTCGAAAATCCATCGTTCAATGAGTTTAGACTAGGCATGTTAAAATACCAAATTGAACCCAAAATATTTGGATTTCTGTCCTCCTCTTGGATAATGATATTATATGGTTATTTCAAAAAAATGCTCATATCGACCCCTGAATAATGTAATCAGAGAATAAAATATCCCATTATGCTGGAAGTAACTGACAACTTAGTACTACTTGGGAAGAATCTATGTTATTAGAAGACCATACAACTAACTCATGATCAATATTACTCAATCAATATCTTCGATTTGATTGATATTTTTATATTAAGTAGCTCTGATAAAATTAAGAAGAAACTAGAAATTTCAGGTTAGGCTGATGAATCATTCTGGAAATACAGACGATGCAAGTACGAGGAATGAACTGTATTTTGAGAATTTCATTAGCCAATCCTTTTATGTGAATTTTCATTTTCTAAACAACGATAAGAGTTACAACCGAGATTTTTTTCACCATAGATGCTATTGCTCATAAACTGTCTTTCGATCATTTTAAAGGTATCTTTTACCTGAATTCTTATGATGAAAAAATCTCGGTTGTAACTCTTATCATTGTTTAGAAAATGAAAATTCACTTAAAAGTATTGATCAGCAAAATTCTCAAAATACAGTTAATTCCTCGTACCTGTATCGTCTATATCCCCAGAACAACTCATCAGCCTAAGCTGAAATATCTAGTTTCTTCTTAACTTTGTCAGAGCTACTTACTATAAAAGTATCAATTAAATCGATGATATTGATTGAGTAATGTTGGTCATGACTTAGTTGTAAGATCTTTTAATAACATAGATTCTTCTCAAGTAGTACTAAGTTATCAGTTACTTCCAGTATAACGACATCTTTTATGCCTTGATTATATTACTCAGGAGTCGATTTGAGCACTTTTTGAAAATAACCAATATCATATTTTTAGAGAAGAATTAAAGCTTAAATCGCGAAATCCAAATTCTAAAACCCAAGAGATATAGTTTTATAACATGCCTAAACAGAACGGTCACATCATACTGTCTTGTATTCACATCTTTTGCAAACATGCTAAGATGTTTAGATACTTTTTCTTTCATTTGAAGCTAAGTAACCTTGGGTTTCGGAGTTTCTTCGAATTCTCAGTCAGATAAAAATTTGAAAAAAACGTGCCTAAACGTCCAGTCTGGAGCCGCGAATGTGACCTATTCGTGCTCAAAAGAAAAATGCAAGAAATGGATGTTTAAACGCATTTTTTCAAATTTTTGTCTAACTGGGTGGGAATACATATTGTAGTCCTAAGAATGCAGAAAAATATTCCAAATCGTTAAAAACAGAAACTTTGGAGAAGTTTCTAATTCTTGGAATCCTGATCCAAGTTCCCGTTTCTAAAAACTCAGAATCCATGTATTCATAGCAGTTTGCTTTGATACGAAAGAAAAATATATTTAAACGCTCTAGTGTGGTCAAAAATACATAGAAAACGAATTATTGAGCTGGTTTCCGTTATCAAAAATCCGGAAATATGCAATGATTTGTGTGAAAACGAAGGAAAAACTTTGCCTAAATGCCAGAACATGTTCAATAATGGATAGCCAAGTGGATTCCTATTCTTTAGAATAGAACTTGAAAGTGATCATTTTGAACAACTGTACTAATCAAATATATGTGAAAATAGAACTTTAATAGACATTAGAAGGAACTATAAAAAGTTCATGTGAAGCGTTTTAGCTTTTCAGAAGATATTTACATTTTGTTTTACGACTGATCCTATGGAACACCTTAGATAAACAATACTCATGATTACTTTATCAACGTAAATGAAAAGGTCCTTTAAAAATGCATACTAGACTTATCTTTTGTATAGTTTTTTGATTATTTAACCATTCAATAAAATACATTCCACTGTACATAAAAAATTGTTCTTTTATTGAGAATTGATTTTATCATCTTTGATAAATCAAATCTCCGACACAACACTAACATAATCTACAGCCTAAAAGTAACTATAAACAAATTCATCATTATGATTCTCGGAACTATTCAGTTTATTGTTCTCCATTTAAAAAATACATTATATGATCTTAAGAATGTTTATTTTTAAAGCTCTTATCCGCGTCGTAGAAACGCAGTTGATACTTTACAATTTTCATTATTTATTCGATTAAACCAGTCGTGGGCTTCTTTTAACATTTTTCTTATTGACTTGTTACATCATGAAACGAGAGAAAAATCGTCGTTTTTATTCGTAGAAAGTAAAACCTGAAGAAAAAAGAGAAAAAAACATTTAATTTCGTTGAAAAAATTTCAATATTATTTTTGTTTCTATGAATACACGATTCCATAGTTCTCACAGAATATAAATTGAATAGACTTTTCAGATTTTTTTTCAAGAGCAAACAAGTCTCTTATAATGGATTCTTTCTTTTTCTTAATTCTGTAGTTGTTCTCGTCTTACTTTAGATCACAATCGAAACAAAAAAATGTCAGGCTTGAAAAAGTGCTGTCGAAAATGTTTTCCACAAGGATGTTGTGGATTCTGCAAACCACCTCCTCAAATACAACAGCAAACTGATAAAATAGTTCATTTGCAAAAAGATGTTCAAGAAAAAGTACTACCCTACGGCTATATTAATTTTTATCCTGGTAAGAAGAATCTCTCCACTTTCATTTTGTATAATTAAATACAAAATTTGCACAAATAAAATCAACTCTTCCCTAATAACGATAAAATTATTCAAAGACAATGACTAATTTATTTGATTTTGATTGAACAAATGCTTGAAAGACTTGGTTTGTCAATTAAGTCTTTGTTTTATATAATTCGAGCTGAGAAAAGTTTTCTTTGCTGCGTCTTCTCCAGGATGACCTCTCCTCTGCTATTTCGATTACGTATGAGATTTTGGTATACCGGAATTCGCATATTCATCGTGCATCAAGATAGTTTCTCTTTATCAATTTTAGATTGATAATAATTAGTATTTGTTTAAACTATAACCTCAATTTTTTTTTATCTGTCTTTTCAATTAGGTGTTCGCACATCGGATAACAAATACACTTCTCCAATGCTTTGTGTTCATCTCTATTGGCAATCTGAATTCAAGGCTGATAGTGCTCAAGATAAACGTCTACTCGTTGTCAATGCTGATGACCAACAAACTCATCAAGGTCCACGAGAATTGAGAAAACAAGAAAAGGCTTCTGCTAAAGAAGAAATCATTATGATTCCAGTTGAAGATGTAACACAAATTGGATCAAAATCAGAAGTTAAAAAAGGTGCTCAAGCTGATATCAAATTAGAAACTGAACCTGTTTATAAGCTCAGTGAAAACGGCTGTGATCGTTGTGCTAGTAGTCTATGCAGTTTTTGCACTAAACTGTGTCCTTGCTGTCGTGAGGAAACTAAAGTTACTCCTATAAAGGATTCCACAACAATCATTCATCATGATCCAAATCAAAGCGAAAACTATGAAGAAGAACATATACCTGCTCCTAAAGAGAAGGAAGGTTGTTGTACTGGCATTATTAATTCCTTACGTTGTTGGTGTTGTCGAAGAAACATATTGGTTAAGCACATAAGAAAAACACGTACAAAGACTGAACAAAAAGCACAGCGTGTTGTTACAATTACACTTGAATATAGCAAGTATAGCAATCTTGATTCAGCTTCAAACGCACGTCTTCTTAGTGAAGAGCATCAACTTAAATATTACAAAGAAAAGTTTCAGCCTGACACTAAAATCGAATTCTATCTAATTAACGATACAGAATATGATAAAGATAATTTTAATCGAAAGAGACAACAAGCTGAAACACTTTGTCGTACAATAATGCAACTGAAAGCGATGAGAAATTTTTATCCATCAGAAAACGAATTAACTAAAATGCTCGATCAATTGCAGAATAGAACATTTGGCGATGAATTTAAAGAACCAACTTTACAGCTGATGCCAAATTCAACAACAAAAGCAATTGGTGATCCTCCGGCCCAATCGTTACCTCCACCAAATCGAAAACCAATTATACAACAACCGCAAACTAAACCATCGAAACCGCATGGAGAACCAGAGAAGCACGATGAACAGAATAATGAGATACACGACGATGATTTTTAACAGAACTCAAAATGACAAAGTGGACTGACTTTTTCTCGATCTTTTTTTTTTGAATAGACAGTTCATTGATTTTAATCAAGATTATAATGAGCTTTTTTTCCTCTCAACAAGTTCGTAATTAGAAAAAAATAAACTATTGTTTTTATCTTATCCTTGAAAAATTCACTAGATTCAACGTCACAAATATGTACATTTCTATCATCAAAGAAGAAGAAAATGAAGAAAAAGAAAGGCGATACAGTAGAAGGAAAGAAGAGATAGATAGAGTGGTCTTCGCATTACACTAATATTCGCTAGAAAAAAATGGCATCGACATTTAGTTCCATCTTCATCCTCAAATGATATATTTTTTGCAGTTTTCAAAAAACTTCCGAAATTCGAATAACTGTCCTATTTTACTTAGGCGTCTGTTTCTTAGTTATTTTATTCTCTCTAAGAGTCAAAAGATATTTAAAGTTCTTTCTAACACTTGTTTTCAAATAAACAAACTTAAGTGGATGTCGTTCTTTATCGTTTTTTTATCAGTTGAAAAGTCCTCGTATATTCTCAGAATAATTTAGCACTCTCTTTTATACACTTTAACCGAAGATAAAACATACTTTTAGGTGTTTTTATTCAGAGTTCTATGTTAGTTTTTACTGACTAAAATCTTTTTCTTCTTCCACTGCAAGAAAAAATGCCACAACCGTCGTTTATATTTTTCAAATCGAATGTGAGCTACTTTAATCCACTCTTTCTTTTCACCAAAAATAAAAATAACAACGATTTATGTATATATTTCATTCAAGGTTGTTGCTATAACTTTTAATTTACTTCAGCAAGCATTAAGTGTTCTTATCAAATAAAAACGAAAAATAGAAAGAAGGAAAAAAAAAGCTTGTTTGCATGAAGGTGAAAAGCATGACAACATCTGACAAGATGATCCGACAAGATTTGAATAAGTCGATATCTACTGTTGGTTCTCTATGGATGTTGGACAATAAAATCATTAGTCAGTCATGAAAGTATAGCGTGCAGCAGTTCGAGTTTTTTCCAAAAAACGATTTGTTTGCTTCAGTGAGCCAACAGAGACATATATTAACAATGGTGAATGATGTAGTCTAAACAGAACCATTAAAGCAGTTACATTTGAGAATTATTTTAATTGAAATACTTCTCATTCGAAGAAAATAACAGAGAGTACCGACTGCTAGAGTTTGCGATACCTCGCCGAACCTGCATCTTGGAAAAATTAGATCCTACACGACCTCATATAGATCTAATTTAAAAGGGAAAACCTAATTAAAGCTATTATCTATAAGAATATGTATGTGTTCGAAAAACTTCTATGGACCACATCTGCATTGTATCCTTCTAAGCATAAAATGCGTTGCTTGTTGAAAGTGCTTCTGGTCTTGGTAGATAAAAAATTATTCTAAAGACCAGGATATAAATTTCTATGAAAGAGATAGAATGACAAAAGCAAAAAAGTTTATTCTATGATAGCAGGATGCCATCCTTTGAAAATAGGTTAATAAAAATTAAGTTGAAATATTTTTAGTGTATTCTGTATATTGAGTGAACAATAGTGAGGCATCTGATCTAGCAATGTATAATTTTCAAGTAGATATCCACGTTAGTATTTATTAGTGAAACAATTGCATTTATGTATGGAAAAAGCTAAGGAATGATTTAGTTAGTATCATTTCACTGGTCCACATAATTTTATTCATATGCTTAAAATGAATGGATCCACTTGACACGCTCTACGTATCACGAAAGACAAAGCAAAAAGAGTCATCAGAGTAGGATGGAAATCGAACCCTCACCTTTCAATAACTATTAGGTTGCTCTACTAATTATACTGTTCTTTCATCATCTCTATGAGAAAAATAACTGCACATTCAAATTCTTGTTCGAACATATAAATAAACTAGAACATTGACAATCTCATTGATGTCTCATTCTCTTACTGCAGTAATTAGAACACAGTGAAACAATTTAGTTGCAAATATTTATGATTCATATGACTTTGTACTTTTGTGGAAAGTCTTTGATAAAAAAAATGACTAAAATTAATTGAAATTAATATCAGTTAAACTTGGAGCATGATGTCAAAAGTTCAAAGAGATTTTTAACAAAAAAAGCTATTGAAATTCTGAAGTCTAACAGATCATTAAGTGTTCATTAAGAACAATGGTCGCTGAAAGTTAAATGAATCATTATTTCTAATCGTAATTATCGTTACTGGTTGCGTTCATCTTTAGGATTATTATCATCTTCCATCCTAGTTCTTAATCGATAAACCCTCACGATTCCGATTGCTATCATTCCAGAAAAAATTCTTTCACATATAGAAGATACAACTTTCTAGCGATGATATATTGTTTCGTAGACGATACTGAGATTATATTTGAGGATGAGGGTAAAGGATGAGTATGAGACAAATTATTAGAAACGACTGTTTCTCACATCAGATCTACTTCTGTAACTACAATTTATTGAATCAAAGTTCTTTATTTTTACGAATCTTAAACGCAAATTTGTTCAAACACATTGAAATACCTCAGATAAATAGAAAATAAACAGTTATTATTGAATGTAATAAAATCTCATTAAAGAAAATACGCATACAAAAGCGTTTTTTCACGTAAAATCTGTTGTCCAAGCAGATAAAATGCTTAAATCTAAGAAATTTATACGCATTTCAATGCATTCAAAAATCTTAAACGGGTTAAAACGTGTTAAAAAGTCCGTTAAAATGTCATTGTACCGAAATTTTAACGCGTTATTTTAGTATTCTCATGTGGCAGGATAATGTTATTATCCAACTGCTATTGATCACATGGACTGTCAGAAAATTTCATAAAAAACATTTATGAGTAAGTCATTATTTACGAGACGATCGCGGAAAGCAGTAAGAGGAACGAAAAAACCTTCCATTC
The DNA here is from genome assembly GCA_022393335.1 of Macrotrachela quadricornifera. Taxonomy (NCBI): domain Eukaryota; kingdom Metazoa; phylum Rotifera; class Eurotatoria; order Philodinida; family Philodinidae; genus Macrotrachela; species Macrotrachela quadricornifera. Next base: position 16,342 of record JAJEKB010018151.1, read on the forward strand.
CCACAGGTCTAAGAATATTCCAAAAACAACAGCAAAAGAAAATGATGGCATCTTTACCGATATTGGCAATAACAAGAGTATGAAAATGATCTAATCACGATGGGTAATAAATGTGAGTTTCAGACATTTCACGATTCGTTTCTCTTAAATTTCTATTAAAGATTGTCGTCTACAGTCGAAAATGAATGTACATGAAATAACAGAGTCGGTACAAATGACTTTGTCTTACGTATGACTCGATACATCGGAGAATGAAGCATCAGACGTAGATTATGTTAGAAGTTTGCCTCTAACAGCCAAAACTGTTTTTATTATTGATCATCGATCAGTTGAAGAAGTTATTACGAGAGTACAACATCTTTTCGAAATTATTTTTCTTTTTGTATATCAGCGTTATGGTCATTTGCATAAGAACATCAGTGCATACAATGTTGCCAAGGTATAAGAAAGCGCTTAAAATATATAATATATTGTATTCAAAGGTACCATTTATATTGAAGAATCAAGCTAGTATTTTTTTTTTCATTTGTAACATCTATTGAAACAGAAATTAACGCAATGACGAAAAAGATTTATATGAAACAGTTATTTTATTATTAGGTTAAATATGTTCCGCTCAAGCAACTTGTAGCACGAGTAAAACAATTTAAAAATTTTATAATAATTATGCATCTGAAAATGCTATTCTTGAATATACGAAGGATTCTTTTCTTCATAAATTAATCAACAAAGCATTACAAATGCAAAATATCGATCTGATATTTCTCTCTCTTTCTCGATTTCTTATTCGTGACATTCAACTACAACTCGCCCAAAATCAGTGTCAATCACCTGTACGAGTTTATCAAGGACAACCTATGTCGACAGAAGAAATAAACAAACTTTTGTTATCTGTCGACAATTAATTTCAATGAATACGATACTATCAACGAGTTTGGCACGAACGATTGCTGAAATATTTATTGATGGTATGGTATCGACTAGTTTAATCTTTCGCTAACGTAACTCATCTCAGTCAATTTGGTGATGCCGAGCAAGAAATTCTATTGACGTTGGGTTTCGTTTTTTGACTGACAGATCTGCATCAAGAAGACGAACAAGGGTAGATTACTTCAATGGTTTTACGTAACGATGTAGATCACGAAATGAAGAGAATATTTGAAACTTGAAAAGATGAAACGGAAAGAGTGAGCACGAGTGATGAAGTAAACATGCTCACATTTAGTACCATCCTCGGTCAAATGGGACGTACAGATCAAGCGGACAAGTTTCTCCGACGTACTCTTCATGAATATCATATGCCAATTGTTATCATAAGTTGGAAACTGGAGCTTTGCTAAAGCATCAATACAATCGGTAGCAATACAAAGATTTATTAATACTATTCAATTTCATCAGAAGAACTTTGAACAAGTCTGTAAATCATGCAGCATTGTCCTAAACATTTATAGAAGAAAATTCGGAGAAAATAGTCCTCAAGTGTCTAAATGTTGTGCCAGTTTGGGTAGAATATGTCGTGCTCAGAATGATATAACGTTGTCGAATATAGATATTGCTGCCCTTCATTTTGATTTGAAGGATTATTTACTTTCAACCGATCATAATCAAGTGGTTTTACAAATTGAATTAAAAATCTTACTACTTGATCATCTGTCTTTAGCAAGTGCTTACAATTATCTGGTTTCTGTATATAATCCTGTAGGAGATATTGGCCAAGCAACAGAATATTTTCTCAAAGCTCAAGCTATTAATGAACATAATCCATTATTTGCTCAACAGTATTCACATTGAGTTAATTATTACCAATGTCCTAGATAAAGACGTCATGTATATGGATCTACAAAATCTTTTGGATCTTTAAGGAAGCACCGTATTCTCGATGTATACGGAGATTTGTTACATTTAGTTTTTGGAAATAAAATATTTCACCCTTGCAAAGTAACTTTGATAAAAATATTATAACTTTATTAGTGCTTGCATATAATCTGAACAATTATAAAGTGTGTACGATTGACACTCTTGATCAGCATATTAAAATAACCATGTTTTGTAATTTTTCTCTAAGCGATGTTAGTGAAACTACATGATATAATATCCCATGTAATCTGTCGACTGAAAATATGAATTTCCTTTCAGAAAAACTATACGCATTCTCTCTGCTTTTGCACTTTTATGGATGCGTACTGTATTTAATACCAGACTGATATGAGTTTTTCTATTTAAATCGATATATCAAAGTACAAAAAAAGTTCACCTTTCTCTTTTGTTACGCTATTCAACAACAGTCCATTCTATGTTCAATGTGATGATTATTCTCGTTTGTCCTTTTAATTAAAAAAGATTTAGAATATTTGTTTTTTAATCGATTTAAAAAATTAGTCAAAAATTTCTGTTATTATAATGCATTTTTACATGTTACAGCACAATATGATTCCAAAAATTTAAATACAAAACGATGGAAACAATTGCTTTTCTCTTCTATGGCGAATTTACATGTTTTTTATAAAAAAGTGTGATGATTATGCCAAAGACAAGTCTTTAAAATATATGGTATGATGGTATATTACATTCATCGACAACAGTTTTTCAATCATCATTTGCACCAAAAAAAACTAAAATAATTTTAGTAGGGAATGTCGTAATAAAATCATATATTCGAAAATAATATTTAAACTTCTGTTCTTTTTTCAATTAAATAAAAATAATTGATGAATATTAATGTCATCAGCTATACCAGTTCCTACATTAATGAAATCATCAAATTCTGAATCATCTCATAATATTCTAATGAACATTTTTTTTAATACTTTATATATTTCTTAACATCAAATTTGTACTTATTCTTTCGAATTAATATATACATTTAAATCAAATAGAGTAACATACACTATTTTTCATAATTTAAATATTTTTTTTACCCTGAACAATTATTGTTTTTTAAGTCAGAAAAAAGTCAATTCCATTCAAGTAAACCAACTTTACGTGCTGATGTCAATCGATAAACATTGGGAATAGGCACACCATAATGTTCTTGATCGTCAAAACATGAAAAGACTAGAAAACAAGAGAGACAAATGAATGAAAGAATACTGTTTGAATTATTTATTTTAACTGACCAAGTTTGGGAAGATGATCATCATCTGATTCAATAGCAAGGTTAATTATGTCAGACCAATTGGGCAAATTATTATTCTTCTCATCTAAATCTAAATTGAAAGACAACGGTAAAAACATAATTGGATATATAAAATTATACCTGTTTTATGTATATTGAACAATGGTAGTTGTCCATTTCTCAATGTAATATCAGGCAAACCTTCAATGATATAGATAGCCAATACAGTCAATACATGTGCATAAAGTATTGATCGTAATAATGTTGGACTAATTTCTTCTTTAAGATAGCGAAGAACTTCTCGAAGTGCCCATGAACTAGTTACACCATGAAGAAGAAAAAAATTATCGGGTTCTGATATTGTACCATCATAGGCAAGTAGACAAGCTACTGACAACGCATGAGATAAATCCATTAATTGATCATCATGAACACGTTCAATAGTTGTTATATGACGAGCATATGATTGTAGTTTTGCGAGCAATTCTGGATGTGAATAAAAAACATTCATATGACGTGAAAAATAACTAGATAAAGTTTTTCCACCACTCTCTTCAGTTACACGTAAAGCTATATCAATAGCATCTTTTTGTACAAATTTCAATAGTTGAACAAGTTCATTGCATCCAACATATGGATCTATCGGCGATTCTTTGTCATCGACTATCTTTTAAATAATAAAAGAAATAAAAATAATATGATTGATCTTTCTGCTAATCATTTACTTACTTGATCTTTATTAGCATCCATATGTCCAAGTGTTTTGTATGAATAGACCATAAGAGCTAGTGCATCAGCAATTGATTGTTTCGATGGAGATCGTAAAGCATAGCCAAGATGAATAATACCATGAGTAGCAATTCCACTCATACCATCGATCAATTGAGGTACATATTCAACAAGTAATGCTTTTTTATCTCCATTAAAACGATCATCTAATTCTTTGTCGAAAAATTCAGCTAATTCGATAAATCGTATTTGTTTACCCATTAAATTTTTCCATGTTTCATGAGTGATCGGTTCATGAGATGGATCTCGTGCAAGAGGTGGTTCTAATATTTCACCTAATGTTTCAGCAATTTCTCGTAGACGATTATCTGATGCTCCAAGTTGATGTTGAGCAACAAGAACATGTAGCATATGATTTATTTTAAAGCCTTCATACTTAATATGATATCGATAACGACCTGTTGCTTCGATCAATTCACGTAATATTTCATCGTTTGTATTAGCTATCGATGTTTTTGACATTTTGTAACAAATTTTTATTCTAACGTTGTTTTACACGTTATATATATATATATATAAATGATGTTCTTATTGTATGCAGAACGAAAGAAAAGATAGTGACACAATTTGTTTTCAACACTCCATGAGTCATGAGATAATGACGATGCATTTTATATTTATTTATGTAGAACGAATGTTATGTCAAATTTTCTGCATTCTCATCATAACGACTATAGGCAAAAGATTAATTTTATACGAAGGACAATAAAGTAGAATATTTACATACATCATTTTACTTATATTTAGTTGAGACCTGGTTAGAAAAATTAGAAAATAACCTCGATAATATCAAAAAAATCATTTCAAAATGTTCAATTGGCATAAAATTTAAGACAAATGATCTTATTTTTTTCTCGATACAAAAAAATCAGGACAAATAAATAAAATGAATATAATGAGTAGAGCGAAAAGAAAAAAATAACATCACCTCATGCGTTAGCGTTTGTTATTAATATCTTACTTTCATCATAAGGTCAATTCACTACTATCCAATATATATTACTAGATGTAATAATAAATAAATAATAAATTGTTTCTTTTGTATATTGAAAAATTGGAATAAAGTAATGGAAAATGGAGAGGTAGTGCGATCATATTCCTTCAAAACTAATTCAATATTGTTTTTTATGGCTTTTCTTCGAAATTGAGTATTTTTATTCCATCTACAGCCACTCTCTTGTTTAATTGGACATCTGTTCGAACATTTCTGTATCTATTATCAGAATACAATGATATCATACAACACTTTTTTTTATCAGATAGAGAAAACATTTCCACAATAAAATACTTTTGTATGTGTCCGTAGTTAATTCGTCTATGTGAGCAGTAGTTAGAGTTAGACAAGAAATGCTATGTTTTAATGCTTTACGTTTACATAAAAATCGTTTTAAGCCTTAATTGATCACGTGTTAAATGAGTGTATAAGATAGAGAAAAGAGAAAGAAATGATAATGATAAAACCATGTGAATATCTTGATCGTTAATATGTTATTTTTCAAATTTATACTTCGTCATTTCATTTTCTCATTCAACAAATCGTTAATAATAAAAGAAGATTTAGCTAAATTCAAAATGTCATCTGAAATGAATCTATTAAATAATACAACTGATATCAATTATCTTGATTCAATTACAACATCACTTATTGATTTGTTTAATAATAATACAAAGTATGTAAAAATAAAATATATAAAAAACTAAATAAGTTTTTTGTATTATTTAAGTTCAACAAATGATTCATCACTAATTTTACCTATTTCATCATCATTAAATAAAGAAGATTTTTCATGGAAATTGAATTTGAATTTTATTATTTTATTATGTTTGGGTTTAATGTTTGTAATATTTCTTATTAGTAT
>JAJEKB010018152.1:0-21608 GCA_022393335.1 Macrotrachela quadricornifera
TGATCGTTGTCAAGCATTGCGTATCTCATACAAACAACATACTCCATTGGAACCAAGTTTATGTCTTTGAAACTTATCGAAATCTGACGATAAGTATTATTATGAAAATATTCATTAGCTAATATTGTATAGTATCCACCCCTAATGAGATCGAACAGGCTTGGTTCCATCTATCCTTACGAAATATTGACTTTTCTTGCTCGTTTTAAGCATTCGAGCAAGTCTTATTGAAAACAAAAGGTTAATGCCTTGGATAAAAAGTATGAAAAGGGATGTTTGTATACTCGGAGAGCAAAATGAGGTATGTGTATATTACACATTTCATTTTGTTGGTACATTAAGGTGATCACAACGGTCGTATTCAACAAACAATGGATTTTACTGGTGAATTTCTCAATAACAATTTTGCAATATAGACGCACAAAGAATACACTTCAAATGTTACAGGAAATGAAGTAACACAGAAACAAAGGAGAGCATATGGATACTACACTCTAAAAATGTGTTAATCCACTGAATCATTTTAAATTTGAGAAGAGATATAAAACTCAAGATGATTCTTCATCTGGATATACGCTCGAAACCTTTGTCGCCGAACTTTTTTAAGATCTGTGGCAGCATAAATGGTTCTGTATAAAAATAAGAAACCGCTCTGAATCGGTACGAATCCTGGATGATTTCACCCGAAATATTTGAGGTTTTGTACGTTTTCTCAAACTTAAGAAAGTTCGGGAGAGTATTCATTTTTTAGAATGTAGAAAAGAGAACATTGCTTACGAATCACAGACGAAAATTAGTGTATGGATAGATGCTTTATATCTTATTGAATTATTTTAAGCCGGACTAAACTCTAATCACCTCATAATTCCATAATTCTAGTTTATACATATTCTCCATTCTTCATTGAGCCAAGATAGCCTAATAAAGAAAATTTGAAACTCAAAAAAGTATAAGTCCAAATCATATAAAACACCTTGACTATCCTCAATCTGATAATGTTGAAAAGATGACCAATGAAAATGGTGTTTATGAATTCTGCTCCATCAACAAATTTCCTACAGGTTTATTGACCTATTTTTGCCGTCAGTAGTCGTTTCAATATTATAAGGATGCGGGTGGTCAAAGTACTTATATAAACTAGACTTGTTCCACAGAAAGAAAAAAAATCATAGTACTGTCTTACACATGGTTGTGCAGAAAGCACGAGATGATCATGATGGAATCATATATAGTCATGATCAAAATTATAAGACCATTCCACTAGCTAGTTATTCTCTGCTTGTTTTTGCCGCTTTATAGAAATTTTCTAACTTTACTCACTCACAAATAGAGATTTAGACTTGCTTATTCAGCAAGTACTAAGAAGTTTGAATAGCAAATAATCAGTCATAATAAAAGAAAACTTCGAAAAAAGTTTTCATCTTTCCCTAGCCAACATTACAAGATGACCAATAGTTTTCTAATATCCCCCGTTCTAAGAATTTCTATTCTTTCTTTTTTAAGGCAGACCCACCGATAGAAAAACGCGCTGACTATTTAATGACCAACAGGTGGTTGAAAAACATTAAAGATTGAGCCCAAAAACCGAGTTATAATATGCATACCATTAACATTTGAAAAAGCCAAAATTTACGGGCAAAGACCCAACTCAAACGCATCAAAGAGCACACTAATGAAAAAAAGCGAGAAAACCTTCATCTAGTGAATAATGTTTTTCAAAAATCTATTTGTCAATATATAGCCAGCGCTTTTTTGTATCGGGGATCTTGTAATTTTGGCTGGGGAAAGATAAGTACTTTTTTTTCGAAGTTTCCTTTTATTCTGGCTATGTAATACTCAAACTTTTTAGTACATTCTCAATAAGCAACTAGAAATCTCTATTTCCGAATGCATTAAAATAGAATATGTCTTATAGAGAGAGGACAATAAACAGAGAATAATTAACCAATGGAGTGGTTTTAAAGTTTGGACCAAGTCTGTATACAAGAAACTCCTAGATTTATAGTATAATAGCAAGGAAACCGTAACTTCGCTCCGGGTCGTGTTCAGTCAAACTTCTTTATTGTTAGAAACAAATGAAATAGTACTGTAGAAAAAAATAGGATTTGCGCAAATATCAAAACTAAGCGCATAGAATTTTTCTGTATTCAAAAACAAAAAAGTTCCCAGCTGAAATCAGCTTTACTTTGTAGATTGTAGAGTATTACATGCTGTGTCTGGTAGTCTATTTATTTGTTTAATAAAATGCATTTTGATATTAAAATATGCAATGCAAAGTGCGGCTTTTTATTATGAGTCTTCTGTGAACACCTCACTCATACAGAGTTCTGAAAGCTTCTAAACAATACCAATTATATTTCAGGACGCTTCAAACTTTCCTAGAAACTCATTTTAGCACTTGTCAGAATCTTCTGCATATCTCTAGAAAATTGCAGTGAATTTTTGAGTAACAGTCTTGACCATTAACCGTTAACCTCTGATCTTTTCTGAGACAATGGTTCATTGACCTCTTCTGAGTTTGTTTTTTCAACATTTGACCTTTAATCTTTAACTTTTAACTTGGTAACAGACAGGCACACGGACAACCGTGTTTTATTATATACGCATGGGTTATTTCATACAATGGGATTGTTTTATTCATGGCTAAGCATTTTTTCGAGGATCCTATTTCAATGACGTTTTCTAATACCTTACAAAATGTTCCAAGTTAATCTCTACATGATGAATGAAATAAGCACGATTATTCAAGTGTTATTCAGCAACAAGAATGCGTGATATACTAGTGCTATGATAGGAAAACCTATTGAGATATTATAAAGCCTTCGATTCTAGTTTTTGTTTGTCGGTTGCATGGCTATTGGACTAGGAAAGGCATAAAAGGTTATCGACTAAACGTGCAATTTAAGTGAGATATCGAATTTTCAGACAATATTTCATAATCAAGCTCGATTTTCCAGGAAAATCGTATGCAAGACTGATCCCGTTACTTCACTTTGCATGAAATATTTCAGAATTTCTGAATGATGCCACTTGCAGATATTATTTTTTAAAAAACAGATACGATTCCACTAAGCACACGTATTTTAAAAAGCTACCTAGATAGTAAAATTCGATAAAATAACATTTAATAACGTGTTAAGATATGCGCTTTTTACCGTCTCATACGCAAACATTATTTTTTGGAAAAGATTGTAAATTTGAAAATGGTAAGTGTTTGCAAACTTATCTTTTTCGAAAAAAAAAGTTTTAATTTTAAAAACCCACACTTTAACGCTAACAAGAACCGCACATTTTCGGGCGCTTTTATATGTTATTTTACCACTTTTTACTATTAGGGTAGTATCTTAGATGTATAATGTCGAAAACTTCTTGCGATTTTTTATTGAACTTAGTCTTGCCGATGGCTATAATGATGTAAATTTCTGGGTAGAAGTTAAACAAAATAATGTTTTTGAAGAACTAAGTACCAACAAGGGATCTTTGCTTAAAAATCTGATACCGGAGCCTAATTAAGAACTGAATCAGTAATATTTGTTAATAATTCTATCTCAGTAGTTCTTTAGCTTATAGGCAAAAAAAGGGTCAAATGTTTTTAACACGTCAAAAGATTTTTGCGTCAGAGTACGTATAGCTCGAGTTATATTGTTTGATAAAATCATTTCTGTGCTTTAGTATGATACAAAAATTGTGGGAATCTTATAAGAACAAAGAAAAAAACAATGAATTCTTTTTAAATATTCAGCTTCATTATAATGTTCCTTTTATATATAGATTTAAGATTTTTAAGTGTTTTGGGATGCATTTCGGCAGTGAGAGCTAGATATGAACTCGCTAAGTGAAGTATTTTTATCTATATACATAATAGTTAACAAATCTTACCCTGACGAAGTCTCTTAATCACGATTCGAAAACCACCTGAAAATTTTGTGACAGCGAGCATTTCAATAAGTTTTCGTCCTTGAATAAATCGTTTATGTCCCCATAGAGAAAATTTGCGCGTAGCAATTTCTTCTAGAACTCTTGGATGGCGGAGTAGTTTACAAAATCGCTGGAGAGCGATCTCAATGTTGAAAAGTTTAGCCGAACTGTTGTTGATAACTTTTGCCTCATCAAAGATGATATTATTGATAAACAATGGAAAAGCACGTGCAATGGGTTTTGCCATGTAAAACGGGATAACGAAACGTTCGATTATTACATGTAGCTCTCATTAGGCTTTCTTGGCGGGTTCTGATCGCAAAAAACTGAGTTTCGTCTCATTTTTCATTACGAACTCCAGTTGAGATAGTGATTGACTGGAGATTTACTGACTCTTGACATAATTTAAGTGACACACATGGCCAATATTTGACCTTGTTCATCGTGATCTACAGAGCTACATGAGATACAACAAGAAGCATTATATTCTGAACGTTCGATCAAACTATGATGGTCTCACAATCTTGACTGTAAAATTCTCGTAATGGTAAAATGCTGTTTTCAAACAAGTCAGTTTTCCTGGACGATTAGACTGTTGTCTCAATATTGATAACGGCCTTGATTTCGATTCTCATTTATCATTGGTTGACATCTTTTTTCTCAACTAGACAATCGATGATCATGTTCGTATCATTGACAACACAATTCTTTAATGCTGATACTTATTAATTGGCTGTAGTTCAAGACTTACTCTTTCGATAGGCGTTTTCTTTAATGGTAAGACAAAATTTACAACTAATTATAATGATAGAAAAATAGTCTTACACTGTTGTAACCAGCCGGCCATATTCAGTCGCCATAATGTTAACAAATTCTGTTTACGATCTGTTATTCAGAGACTGTGAAACAATTCCTGTTGTGATTTTTCCGAAAGCCATAATTCAAGCTAATGTGTATTATAGCAACTGTTTCAATTCGAATTTTCCTTTTCGACACGTTGCTGAGGCTCTTGGCAGTTTCACTAATGACAATGTTAAGTTGAGCGAAATATTCGTGTGAATATATTCTTGATGCAGACTGTTGTCATGAAGATTGTATAACATCATTTGAAAATACGACTCGCAGACAATAAAAATTCTCTCTAAAAATTTCCATCTTTAGAGATTTTGCATTAATTTTCACGAATAATAATCTTATTAAAGCTTCGATATCTATGAAGTACAAGAAGAATCTGTCAATCTGATAGGCTACATACGAAGAAGACTCCTATAGTTTTAAGAGAGCATCATTTGTAACATTTCTGAAAGGATACAAAATAGTGCTTTCGCTGTAAACGAACTTTAGAAAGATATATTATATTCAAACTTTTCACTATTCATCTATCTCACTGATCGATCTTAATTATGGAAATTTCGTTAGACTTGCAAAATTGGTCGTAGATTTCCAGAGTTTTCTGTATTTCTGTATCCTCAAGTAAATTTTATGAATACTGGAAATGGTATCATGAATTTATGGAAGTAACGATAATCTTTTGCTTGAATAGAACTGGAAACATCAGCCGCTTTCTTTCGACCGCTCATTTCACAGTGAGTAATCCAGTAAGTCTTCTGTTAGAGAACGAAAGGAATTTTTTTGGGATTTTAAACGATGCTTCACATATAGCAGTCAACGGCAAATTAAATAACGAGAAAATTTAATCCTAACATTTAATATCGTCTATCTGTGTGAGGTACAAAACTTTGGCTTTTTCACACTAGTTTTGTGAATAGCAGATTTTCGAGTAGAAGGAAATAAATATTAGTAATTAAACAGCTCATGTTCCTAAAGCTAAGCTGCCAAGCTATCAATTTATTTTAATAAGTTTCATCGATACAGTCTTTCTGTGCGCAAATAATCAAGAAGCAGCAGAGTGAAACTTCTAAATTTTCTTAAAGTTCACTCTCAATGAATTTTTCAAAAACATTCATTTACATGTAACATATCTACGTTGTCAATGCGACGATGCACAACTCGTCTTATGAGTTTTCGTACTTTTCTTAAAAATAATGACAGATTTAGAGCCTGCATTTAAAACTACTCCTAATGCTGTACCAGCCAATTGATTTAGACGAAGTCCCTGCAAATGAAATCACTAAATTCCATTTTTATTGATTTTTCATTGTAAAGAATCTGTTAGTACGATGTTAAATATTTTCACACGATTTACCAGTTTTTTTGCAGTTCGTTTTTCCAGAAAACTCATAAAAATCATCTCTGACTTTAATTCTTGACGCTATAGGGAAGAGTATCTGGAGGAACCTATAAAGCCAGTATTTCAGATTAAATCGAAAACTCGAAATCAACTGTCTCAGAGATATCCATATATCTATGAAAACTGGGTCACTATGTGCCCTCCTTCAATTCAGAATATTGATTACGAGATTTTTGATCCGCCATTTTCATTGTTTTGTTGATCTTGATCGTAGCAGACCTATCCATCAGAATAGGAATAATAGTCGTGTTAAATCGAAGTGGTGTGATTTTTCGAAACAAATTTCTTGTCTCCTTTCGTGTGAAAACGTGTATTTTTCTATTCCTAGTGTTCGATAATTCAGTTGATGGGTGTACATGGTAGCTGCTAATGAAATATATTAAAGTATAAAAACTAATTATAAGAATAATGGTATGCATGTGAAAGGGAAAGTTAAACCATGTACCTATAAAAGAATAAAAAATGTTAGAATCACGGCGTCTTCCCATCTTTTATCAAAAGTATGGAGCATACTGCATGTAGGGGTGAGAATTCATTGTTATTTGTCATTAATGAGGAATCAATAACAAGCAAGATTTTTTTCAAAAAACTACTGTTTTGCCTTTTTATCTTTTCGGATGATATTCATCATGTTCAGAGCTCGAACAAATCACATTGAAGAACTGATCGATCGGAAATTTAATCAGTTATTTACAACTTTTCAACTATCTGAAACTGATTTCTATAACTTTTTAGGAACTATATATGGATACCTATTATATATCCGTAGGGTTTATATACGAGCATCATCTTTAGGACGTTAGGTCCTGTATCTGGACGCTCTTCATAAGTTCTTTAAACATAGCTCTATCATTGACGAAAAAACAGCTCGTTTGGTTAAAACAGAATGGAAATACTCAGTCTTTTCTGGCGAGAACCACCAGTGACTCACATCGAATCCAATGTGTTAAACCAAAAGATGTTCTTTAGTAAATAGTTAAGCTAGCCTCTGATATAGAATAAGGTAACAGTTCTATTACTCGAATTCGATGTTCAAACAGATCTCTGGCTCATTTTATATGAACTTATGGTCTGAGCTAATAGGAGATTTAGAAGAATCATCGGTCACAACTAATATTTTCAGAAATATAAGAAGCTTAAATAGGATTTTTTCGAAAAGAAATATTGTTATTGATCTGTTATAAATAACAAATAATAAAAAAATGTTATTGCTATTAGTCACAATCAGGTAACAATAGCTTTTCGCTCCTAACTGATGTATGTCACAAAGTAGTCCGTTTACTATCAGAGAATGATTTGAGACAGATCAGTTGTGAGTGACTTGTTCAAGATTACTTCATGTGTATCGGCTCCGCAGCTTTTGCACAATATCTTAATAGTACATGTCAAAAAACTTAACTGTTCGGTCATGTAGATGAAATAATTATGAAATCGACGCAAAAAGAGTAATATAGGTGTTGTTATACTGCGTTTATGACACACTCTGATTCAAAAGTGAGTAGTAATCACCATTTAAATAGTAGGACAAATATTGGCAAGAGTGATAAGACAAGATACTCAACTAAACACAGCCCATATTCCTCACCATACATTCTACTCAAGGTAAGTTAACATCCATTATCGCATGTAACATAGTACACTTATTGACAAAAGGTAAAGAGACACTATAGATGTGGTCGATGAAATGCAGGATCGAAGTCAATCAAAATAATTTCTTTAATAATAGTACGTTTTTTTGAAACAGTCTATATGGTGTCTAAGAAACTATATTTCATTTCAATGCTTCCATATATAGTCTCGAATTGGTTTTTGAAGTGTAGTATATCAAAAGAAAAATACTGACTATAAGAACAATTCATGATCAACTCAAAACAAATTTCAATTTTATTAATGTGAGCATGTAAATGATAGCTTGTATCCTTGAATCCATTGCCATTTAAACTTAGTTCAATAGCTGACATTGAAGCAGTTTTGTCAGAATATTCAAAATCAAAATCTTTTAAATTATTTTTAAATAACATCAATTCATTTTCACAACCAGTAGTAGCAATAATAGCAGTATCATTAAATAATATAAATATTCATGATAATTCAAGAATTATTAATAATTGTGGCATCACATATATTCGATTATTTAAGCATGTTTCTTCCATCGTACAAACATATAAAATATGCTGTAGTTAGTTACTGATTTTATTTTATTTTGTATTCACTCTTAGATGAGTTAAATTGATTGTTAAAATCTTTATTTCGAGTTATATTTAAATTTTGATTGATTTTAAATGTAGGTGAGTGCATCATTATCTATATTTAATTTGGTTGAACTCAACATATGATGTAATGAATAAAAATTGGTCAAAATAGAGAAAGACCTGAAGTTCGTAAGTTGTATTTAGACGTGTAAGCCTATGACTTGATCGGCGGCGGCTCCTGATAATTTTCATTTTTTTAAAATGTATGGTGGCGGCTTATTCAGATCATTAACCTGCTTGACGGCGGCTTGAAAAACCAAAATTCAGTGATTATCTCGACAACAAAAAATATCTCATCATATGCAATCAACCAAAAAATAAGCAATTAAAATAATAAAAATTAATTTTTATTGATTTTAATAGAGATCTAATTTTTTTTCTGTCTATAACCAATTGAAAATATTGGCTGTAAATTTAACTAAGCAACAATGAAATAGAAACAATAAATTTTCGATTTCTCATATTCGATAGGTGTCGGCGGCTGTGGCTATGTTATAGTTAGTATTCGTTTTCTCTACGGCGGCGGCTCCATAAATTATTCAGTAAATGGGCGGCGGCGAATATAAGAATCCCAAAAAATTTCATTTGTTCAGTGGCGACTGCTACAACTTTTTCAAAAAGAATGGCTGCGGCGGCGGCTAAGCTGCTCGGCTTACATGTCTAGTTGTATTGTATAAAAACCGAGCAAAAGATTTGGAAGTTGAAGTTACCTAGACGTTTCTTCAGAAGCTTAATAGGTCCAATTGTATATTGAAGTCTTGTTTATGATTTTCGGATCATTAGAACAGAATCTGTATACCGCTACAACGTCGTCTAATGAAACCCTTAAGCAACATCGACATCGCAATAACGGTAGCTTGAACTCATTCTCATTTCTGTGGATAAACCTGTCGGATTTGTATGTACTTTCGTGGACAGATAGAACGATTGTTAATCTTGGAACTCTTTCTTCTGTAATTTTATACTCACCATTCTGTGACGATTTCTCTGTCAAGAGCGTATAGCAGTGGCGGAAGTACAATGTATGGCGTGATATAAAGAAAATGTTCAGAATGAGGGCAAAACTAAATGGCCATAGATATAAATAAAAGAATGCACTAGGAGAGGACAGATTAGTTTAGGAGATGGGAACAAGGGAAGACGTGTATAGTGGATGATATCGTTATACATTCCATATTTGAAATCTTGACATCCTTATCATTAAAAAGATTTTCGATAATACTATGACAATAAGACACCATCAGATACTTTATATCACGCGAGCTGAAATGAAATCATAATGATTTTTGTGCTCAGTTGTAAAATTTAACTCACGTATTAAGTGTTTTTAGGAAGGATGAAACCGGTCGTGGTACGCTTTTCTAAATCATGGTAGCTAGACTCACTACTTTGAAATGAATTGAACTTTATCAATCATTAAGGTTAAGCCATCTGATGATCTGTCGTAGTGTACGTGAAATCTAGATTATGGTCATTCGTAAAATTCATTGTGTACTGATCGGTCATATTTTGTCTTTCTTCTTTTCTATACATTCTTCATATATATAATCACGTGTCTAGGAACATGATATATATTCATACTGGAACTTGGTAATTTAGTCAAGTATGGCTAATTATCATAATAATAAAAACATTCTGCAAACTACAAAAAAGAAAAATTGTTACATGGTGGACAATTTAATTCATCATCCAGTCCAAAATAATCTCACCGATCAACATTGTCATTGTTCTGCCACATCGTATGATCCCGTTTCAAATATTCATTTTATTTCAAACTCGAACATTAATCAAGTGAATACTTCATCATCAGCTACTGATCCTCATTTACTTAATTCTCCAGCTCGTTCTTTACGTCGTTCACATTCCAATGTACCAGACAATGGTGATTTTCAACCGGTTCTACGTAAAAAAGTAAACATATGACTCATCGTCAGATGAATCACAACCAGTCACAATTACCTCAACAACAGTGCACAAACAACCTGAATAATGTCAATGTGCAACAACCAGCTATTACTACAGCGTCAACTCGCTTTGCTACGACAAGATATCCTTTTCCCCCTCATATTGTTCGTTTCAATTCTAATAAATTAAACATTAATCAGTTCACAGCTGAAATTATCAATCATTTCAAAAATGATTATAATTTGGATTTGGAAATTGCCAATTGTCGATCTCCTTTGCTAAAATGCAACAATAACGAATTGGATATTTTACTTTATTTAAAAGATTCAACTTCATTTTCTTTTTTGTTAGACCAAACAAAATGGCTTCTGCAAATTGCTGGTGAAAACTACTGCTTTCCTTCACCACCTTTCATTCCTCCTCAATTGTCACTTATCATCAAAAATGTGGACATGAATATCGACTTCGATGACTTCTCGAATGAAATTAAAAATACATATCCAGATGTTAAGAATGTGGTTCGGCTAAGGAATAAATTTGGTAATAACATCAGACTAGTGAAATTGGAACTCACCTCACCAAAAGTTAGGCAAGTTTTATTAGATGATAAAAAGATTAGAATTAACTATATTAGCTATGATATCGTTGAATATATTGCACCAATTAATGTACTGGTTTGCTCAAAATGCTGTGGTCTGGGACACTTTCGAAGACAATGTCCAGAATCTTCAGAAACGTGCAAGCTATGTGGTCAATCATTTGCTGATTTAAAAGATCACAAGTGTTCTTCCAACCCCATTTGCAAACATTGTAATGGTGAATATGCATCTAATTCAAATAAATGTCCAATTGTAAAAGCTTATCGTGCTGAACTCACGAAAAGACTTTTATACAGCAAGTATAATCATCCTCCAGATAATTCTTCAGCATCAACAAAAAATTTGGTTAATATGAACGATTATCATTATAAATCTTCCGATTTTCCAACTACTACAACTCCAGGGACAACTACAGATAATAATATGATGTCAAAATTAAATGATCTAATTTCTGGTTTAGCTCAGGTTAACGAAACATTAGGTAAATTATGTGACTCAAACAAGAAATTCGATCAATTCATGATTACCAAAAATCAACAAGATTCAAAAGTATTCAAGGAACTCGAACACGTATCATTACGCAATAAGAAATTGGAATCTGATTCAATGATACTAAATACGAAATCTCTCGAACACGAAAATCTAATCGTGAACCAAGATGTAATGTTAAAACAGCTGATTCTGCCGGTGTTTGATGATTTATTGAAATTCATTGGTGATATGAACAAGGACAACAAGGGTAGGACATTAGATGCCGATTTCAAGAGTAAATGTGAACGATACAGAGTACAAGTAGCTGAAACAAAAGAAGGTAAAACATTTATGTAATGTCTCTTTCTCCTTATGCTATACCTTTTTTCAGTTGTTCTACTCACTTATCCAGTTGTAGAAGGAATCAGTTTCTTTCTAAAGCTAAATACAGTTTATCTCCCTTTGACTATAAGCTTTTCTCTTCGATTCTTTCGGAATGGGAAAGTTGTTCTTCATTACTCACTTGTTATTCTCGTTGGGAGAAGTGTGCTTCTCCAGAAGATTTGATAACCTTCTCATCTCTCTATGTTATATCATTTAATGTGCGAGGGTTGGGGGTTCGTTGGCATGAAGTCCTACTTCTTGCATCTTCTTGCAGTTCTGATGTGCTCATACTTATTGAAACGGGTGATATTGATCTATCCATCTGCGCCCAAGCATCCTCCAACTTCACTTTATTCTCTCAAAAAGAAGAAAATAAAAATGGGGGCGTCTTAATCTTGGTGAGAAAAGGGCTACAGGTGAATCGAGTTGATTGTATGGTACCTAATGTTTGTGCTATCGATATTAAGGGGGAGGAACAGTTGAGAATTCTGGGAATCTATGCGCCAAATAGTCGGTCGTGGAATTGGCAAAATCTCTCTCCGTTGTTGTCGGACAACTGTGTTCTATATGGGGATTTCAATGTGGCCTTAGAACGTGACAGCAACAAAGCAGAAAGTTTATTGTACTGGGCAGATTCCCACTTCTTAGCTCCTTTCACTCCTGACAGCCCTACATCACTACGTTCGAACAGAGTTATAGACTACGCGTTCTCAAACATGACTAACATTGATATTCAAACCTACAATGGAAATACTACCAGCGATCATTACCCGATCCTATCTGTGCTCCCGATAAAAATCAAACATACAGCTAAAGGAAAAGCAACTCATTGGAAAGTCTTTAATCTATGTACAGAATTCACGTCTCCATTCTGGGAAAAATCCTGGAATGTGAGTAATTTGGATATGATGTATAACGATTATATTCAATTTCTTAGACTCCTTATTGCTCGCTGCACAGTGTTCTTTCCTCTTAACAAGTACAGAATAGCAATTCCACCTGAATTGCGAAGTTTTTTATCGTATATTAGAGCTCTCTCTTTCCGTCAGATGAGAACCAAAAACATCGAGTTAAAAAATCATGTTCGATACTTGAGAAGTAGAGCCAGGAATAAACTCCGACATTATATTTCTTCGCAGATATCGTCATCTCTTCAACTTCATCATACCACAACTCCTATCTCCATTTCCTTCTGGTCAAAAACGAAACGTTTTATAAAACCAGCCTCTTCTTCTCTTAATGCATTCATTTCCTCCTCGGGTGATGTGATAAAAGATTCATATATCATGTGTGAATCAGCAGCTGAGTATTATGAACAGTCTTTTAGAAAATCTGAGAATATCATTCGACCGCATCCATATACGGACGCACCCTGGACTGATTTTGAAAATAAAAACGAGTCGATTCCCGAAGTCACATTCGACGAACTATTGCAAGTAGTAAACATGAAGAAGAAAAAGAAATCACTTGATGCACATGATTTATGTAACTTCATGTTTAATTACCTTGATACAGCGCAATGGAAACTACTTCTTCAACTTTATAATTACTCCTTCGCTAAAGCCTTTATCCCACAGGCTTGGAAAGATACCAGAATCATACTCTTGGCTAAGAAGGACTCCATATGTTCACCATCTCTAACTCGACCTATTTCGTTGTTAGACTCTTTTCTAAAGATTGGAGAGAAGCTGTTTTTGACGAGATTTCGAGAGGTCTTGAACAGAAGTGGGTTACTACCAACTAGCCAGTCGGGTTTCAGGGAGAGGTTCAGGTTACAAACGAGGTTACTATTGTTTCTGGAAGACATTTATAGTCTCATGTCTAACAGTTCACCAGTCGCGACAATATTCGTCGATTTCAAAAGCGCCTTTGACATGTTATGGAAAGAAGGATGTGTCGGTAAACTTCATCAAATGGGTATTCCCTTAGCCTATACTGAATGGATAAAATCCTGGCTCGCTAATCGTAGGGGATACATAGAAATCAATGGAAAAAAATCAAGGTGGTTTAACAGTGAGAAAGGCGGCCCTCAAGGAAGTATTCTCACCGCAACAGTGTTTATCTCTTACCATGCCGATATGCCTAATGCACTTGCATGGTGTTCATCGCATTTTTTTGCGGACGACCTTGCAGCCATAGTAGCAGGTCAGATAGGAGTAAAGTACTCCAAACAGTGTTTAGATCTTGAGAAAAAACTCCAATTATTTCTGAACGAACTTTAATATTATTGTCTGCTTACTATACAACCCATAAACTATGCTAAGACAGAAGGGCTGTGGAGTGCAAGAGCTGTTGGTGCTGCACCATTTAATATTGAAATAAGTGAAAGCAAAATAAAATGGACTAAAGAATTCAAATACTTCGACTATTGGATTACACCTAAACTAGGGTGGAGTAACATGATCAAAAAGTCCATGTTAAAAATAAGACAAAGACTATTAAAGATAAATTTATTTAAATATGGCGGCAAGACAACGGCCAAACTTAGAAGAGTTCTTTTTTCTTCATATGTCTTACCTTTATTTACCTGGTTATTCCAAATATTTCCATTATTTACAGATAATCAACGCAATGAATTGGAACATTTCTACTACACCTGTCTCAAACGTACATTATGCTATCTAGGATGGAGCGATCACTTTTTCGCTCACGTGTTCGATGAGTTATCCCTGGCGGATAGATGCGCCAGATATTGGAGTAAATATCTCGTTGCGTTAGCGGATTCCATAGATGGGGAAATGCTTTTTGAACGAGCCTCCCTGAATGTATTCAGAGAATCCTAGGCTCAGAGAGAGTATTCTATTAAATGTCTACGTGTTTCCAAGAGGTTTGTACAGAACTGTTCAGTGCTCGAGAAATGCCTGAGGTGGACTTCTGCCAACTTCTCGCTAATCTCTGTGCCTCATTATGAGATTGAAGAAATTGATACCCTACGATCTTTCCCTGAATCGTTTTTTTTTTATAATGTGCACGTTCTTTTTCTCTGGATGTTATCATGTTCACTATGAATTCTTTTCATGTAACGTGTTAGTATAATTCGATTATCGCCTTTTGTTCTGTTTTTCTCACTGTTTGCCACTAATGTATCAACAAGTATTCTCCTTTCTTCTCTCGTCCTGGTATTTATTATTATCTATACTTTTTCTTTCTTTTTAATGTCTAAACTCGTACTGTAAGAACCTGAAGGTTGCCAGTTATTGCATAATAAAAAAAAAAAGAAAAAAAAATCTAGATTATGGTAGCTAGATTCACAACTGAGAATTGATGCTATTATTATACAGAAAATCTTCCGATATATATCTATATAACAGAAACAGTTTGATCTTGTGGTTAAATAAATCATATAGATCGTTTGCCATCTCATAAATTCCTTAAGCAAGGATGAAACCGGTCATGGCTGCTGTTCACACACTCAAGATAAACTAGGATCAAGTACCATATGCATGCCAGCTCGCAATTCAGTGAGTCGAATGAATTGGCTCAAATCAACGATGGTCAGCTCGCTTCTATATGAGCGAGATTATTCGACCAGTTCTTCTCCATAGACTGCAAGGATAAGGTCTAGAAAACGAAATGCATCTGTGTGTGTCTGTCTGTCGGTCGGTAATGCGGTCAAAATGGCCATGGTAACTATGGTACTAATGACCATTTTAAACTACAGTTCGATAATTCGAGCAAACATGGAGTATACTATAACAATCATCTAATCACTATGATTTAAATCAATCGACCAGTGTTGATTAAAAATAACGATCATTGTTTAATCATTTATTTTGAATGAATTGTTGTTTAATACTACATCAACAACTAGGTGCTTTATAAATAAATTTGAATTTTATAGGTGAACATGAACGTAAAACAATAATAAATTAAAATTATATTCTTTGAATAATGTGAGCGAATTTTTTTCGAATGAAAAGAGTGCTTAAATAATATAATTATCAAAATTCGCATTGTTGCTAACAATATCATTGTAGCTCATGATGAAATATGAAAACGTTTTATGCAAAAGAAAGCAGCCAGACGGTCATATACGTAATAGTTCATGACACCGGATACAAAACGGTTTTCGTATTTGAGCAGTATTTTTTTCACGATTGGACATCGCTACTGATACGCATACAGAAAAATTATTATAATGACGCAGTAATGCTCATGATATTCTCTACAACTGTTAAAGTATAGTTACCAGATGAAATTATAAACAAGTTAATACGTTACAGACAACCAAACGTATTGAATTCCCGTTCATATCTATGAACAATTATATCGACATTCTTATTCTGTCAGTCTAGGGCCAAGTGAATCGACAGTCAATGAACGTTGCTTGTGCAACTGAGCGAGTTCAGTGATTAGTTCTTTCTGAATGAACGGATCTATTGGTCAACTCTTTTCATACAAGTAAGATCCGACTACCAACAATTAATGAAATAATCAATGGTCAAATGACGCTCTTTTTACAAGAGCAAGTATCCTGATCCTGTTCATTTCAGGCAACCAGATCACTAGATCTTCCTCTTTTTAGTGATATGAACTGTCACACATCTGTCAATGATTTTGACAGTAAGGACAATGATACTGCATAGATGGAACCGACTTAATTCTGCTTGTTCAAGTTTCAACAACAGTGTTTACTTAGTTCCGCAAGTGGAATTGTGAACGAAGCTATCACTAATTCTCACTTTTAAAAGGGATTCAGTTGCCATGTAGCAAAACGAAAGATTGACCATGCGCCTTGCTTTAAATTTTAGAGGTATTTGCTTATTCTTCTGATAAACTCGTATTACTTTTCACTGTATAGTATTTTGATATTTTAGGCTCTATTTTACCATAAAATAAAATTTAAGACACCGTATCAAAAAATTCAATCAATTTTTCTAACTTCATCAAAACGTCTAGATAAATCATTCTCATGTGAATCACTATAAATGGCCGTAATACGCGTATAGTATTCCGGTATGGCTGATCTCATTCCTATGTGTAATGATCTAGATCAGAATTTATCTGAATGCATCATAGGCATCGACAGAACTTGACTATTTAAAATTCGCCCGTAAAAGGGTTAACCATAAGTTATTGCTTTAACTACAATGAATATTAACCCTTTCACGACGATGTGACCCACCGGTGGGTCACGCTACACTTTTAGAAGAAACTGTATAGAAAAACACCTTTTTTCGCACTTCTTTAGGCAGGAACTATAAATAATGTGCAATCTTTTTGCCTCCTGTGGTCTTTAACCTTTTATTTCATAGCAAAGTGCCTCTCGTTAAAACAATCAAGACAAAAAAATTTATCACAATCAGGACAAAAGGTTTCTATTTTCTTTGCCGACGCTGCGCTTGCTTCTCTTGATTGCTGTTCCCGAATCTTCTCATAGCAACCAACACATCTTCTTCGAACATCACGTACGGATCCTTCTATTTCTTCAAGCATGTAATCTGCGAGCTTACGCTTCGCTCGGCTGAATGAACCTTCTGTTGGGCTTGGTTTCAGATTTTCAAATGGTGCACCAAGGAGTAAAGATCGCACAAGACTTTCACGGAACTGTAGCATCGTCATACCTCTTGTGTCATAATTTTCTTTGTAAATCAAATAAGCATTCACTATCGACACTCCAAATATCATCTCAAACACCACTTTGTGATACCATTTTTTGGATCGTCGAAGGCATGTGTAGTATGTTGATAACTGGTCTGACAAATCTATACCTTGTTTTCCTCTATTGTAATCAAGAACAACCGGTGGTTTCATAATGCGTTGATTGACTTTCTTGGTTTTTAGTGTCTACCAACGTTGCCGAATGTGATGGCCTTGTGGATATCATCAAAACATCTCGTCCGTCTCTCCATTTGATCAGTTTTACGACGTTACTATTCTGGAGACCATAAACTTCGCCACGTTTAAGCTCTTTCTGAACAACTGTATGTGCCAAACCAGCGCGATTGCTTCTCAATGTTCCAATGAGGTACGTATCATTTCGCGATAAATTTCCTGCGAGAGAAACACTTGTAAAGAAATTGTCAACCACTACAGTGCGATGACATTCGAGAAGACCATCTGCCAAATTGAGTACGGCAGTTTGAGCGTGTCCAAGACCAGCTGTTGGATCCTGCTTGCCAGTATAAATCATAAAATTCCAGGTGTATCCATTAGTAGCCGCCAGCTTGTATATCTTGACCCCCATACTTGTGCGCTTTCCCAGGAATATATTGTTTGAATAAAAGTCTTCCCTTCCATGGCACCATCGTTTCGTCAATAGAAATAACGAAGCCAGGAACGTAAATTGACTTGAATCTAGTTCTCAATAAATCTAAAAGTGGTCTCAGCTTGAACAATCTGTCTTGATCATCATGTGCTTCTTGATTGTTCGAAAAATGAAAAAATTTCAGAAGTAATTCAAATCGATCCCTTGAAATTGTATTTTGAATGACTTCAGATCCAAACAGCTTGCTTTTGCTCCAATAGTAGTCTATTTCTGACATTTGTACTAATCCCATTTAGAGGATGATGCCCAAAAATTTGAACATTTCTTCATTAGTAGTTGGTTGCCACTGAAGAGTTTTTGAGCGTTTGGTAAGCTTTTGTGTTTGTACGTGCTGCTCTGCATACCGATTGGTTTCACGAACCATGAGACGAATGATCTCATCAGTGATGAAATGCCGATAACAATCGATGGGATTGATCACACCATCTTCCGATGTTGTCGATACTTCTTCCATCATTCCATAATCCTCTGAGAATTCAGTATCCGATTCTGATTCTATTTCGTCCCAGACTTCCGAACCCATATCATCATCATCATCTGTAGCTTGTTCTTCGGACCTTGTTCTTCGGAGCTTGACGATTCGAATTGCATTCTGGAAAAGCCATCATCCAAACTACTCACATCACTTTGCGAGTCGACACTTTCCTCCGTATCGATTTCTTCGAATGGCATGTAAATTGTAAACTTTGAGGATATGACTTCAGCTTTTTACATTATCTCGATTGGAATGCTTTCTGTATTTATATATGCATGTGTAGATAAGTCGAAAAAATCCCATGTATCATAAAAGATGAGAAGATGGGAAAAAACCAACATGATAAATGTCATTGGAAAAGTCCATATTCGTCACTGGATACTTCGCATACATCGAAAATATCCATGAATACATTTATCGAGGACGAACATGCATGAAAATCTGTATATTGAACTCATTTTCCTCGAAAAACCGAATCGCCGTGAAAGGGTTAAAACAAGAGAAAGTGTGAAGATTGAAAGGATATATAGTAATGAATCAACAGGTTGAAGTTTAGATGGAATGTAAAGAAACAGAACTAATTTTCTTCCATTTATGTGCAACTTACTTTGCTAATAATTATAATATCTATAAAAACAAAAGTTATCTCAGAATAAAATTTATGATTTATTCTAGATTGAAAATAGAGTTTTTGTGGTAATGGCAAGCATACTGAAACCATCAAGGCCTATGATAACAACTCGGCATGACAGAACCCTGAACAATGATAGCTAGATCTCATAATCTTTCATCTTCGAAAAAAGATGAATCTCGATGCCATTTTGTTCTTCTTATTTCCTTTCGAATTTTTATTCCAGTGATCTAATTTTGTCTTATAAGAGCGTTTGTAAATGTACCATTACATGTAGAAAGAAAAGAAAAAAGTGACTTAATACAAGCTCTTCTATATGATTATGTGCATGTTTTTCGTTAGTGGAAATGGGTTGATGACTTTATCTTTCTTTTCTTTTTTATATTATCGTTGATCGATCTTTGTTCTAACTGAAGTAATTTAAGAAGCTGCCTTCTTTCGTGATGCCGTTTTTTTACAGTTTTTACTCATTCAATTACTTAAATGCTTCTTTTCTTTTCCTATATTCAGTGTGCATGCTTAAAGGACAACAGAGAAACGAGAATATCATGAAAAAACTGAGTTGCACACATTGCTATTCTTTTAAGTTTTTTTCATAAACTTAAATGAATGCTTGGTATAAATGGAAACAATAATATTAAGTAACTTTGTTGGCAGCTGTGAAACATATTTTTCTTTTGTCATATAAGAAGTGTTGATTAGTGTGACAGCACATCAGACTTTCCCCTTATTGTGTTCCGTATGCATTCACTTTTCTATACGAGTTCTACAAATTTTTGCAAAAGACATGGAAAAAAAGTTTTTTTTCGAAGACTTTTTTCAAACAATTATATATGGGATGATAGAATTTGTAAGTCTCTATCACCTTATATGCAAATGTTTGAAAAAGTCTCTAAAAAAATCTTTTCGTCTACTGAAAAAGTGAGTGCCGTCTAGAATTAGTCAGTGTGCCCGATCGGCCGTTTACACGATAACTCCTCACAGACTCATCCGATTGTGATAAAATTTTGCACATAGAATTGTCTCATCAATATCTCAGTTGAGTTCGACGATGGGAATGATTTGTCGAGAAATGACTGAGCTATAGCAAAAAATGTCATTATTCTTGAGGGTTGAGGGTGAGGGTGTTGCTAATAGGTTTTTAAATTCTATATTATAGGAGTACTTTTAGGTCCTTAAGTCCTGTAGTGGGAAAGTTTGGTTAGGTCCTGAATTTCTGTATTATGGGGAGTCAATTATTTTCTCTTTTTGAATTACAGATAACACTGGGATTTATATTCGAGATTTGCACATTTATTTATTTTTAAGCAAAAACAAAATTTTTTCCAAGCTTTTTTGCAAACATCTGTATTTTAGAGTGTCAAGTGCGGCTAAAAAGAACCTCTCCTTGAGATATTCTTGCTTGCCAAGAACGTGATTTTTCGTCATAGGTTAGAAGAAAAACTATTCTTCTCTAGAGCGTTTTTGTTCATGTTAGAAGATGAAAAACTTTGCCAAACAATCTTTTAAATTATCCATGCTAAAAAGACTTTGGAACAAGAGAAAAGGCTAGAGTTGGGTGACTGTTTAAGTCATGAAAGTTCAATAAAAACCTTCGAAGTTCGGGAGTTTCCTTTTCAATATGTACGATCGATATTAGACATGTACAGGACCACGTTTTTTTATCTCGATCTCAACAAATTTAGTTTTTCGAGTTTCAATCTCGCTTTTGATCCTAGGCTAGAGAAAAATATTCCAGAGTTTATTAGGATTGCATCTAAAATAAATCTGCAATGCACGATTTTTTTTATTTATTTAGTCAACGACCAGCATTTTGTAGGTCATTTTTTTCATAATTGTGTTCTAATTTATATAATTAATAAGATAATTTAATTGAAACCACAGAACATATTATTATAAAATTCAGTTCCGGTTCCGACAAATATTTTCTCGAGGCTCCGGTCCTGCATGTCTCTATTCATAGTGTATTTTTCTTTTTGTATTACAAGTTATTAATATGATAATAATAAATTAATTTATGATGTTCCGAAAACTTCATTTGAAAAGTGACAGAGTTAAAGGTATCACATAGTTTCGAATTTTGGTTCCGATCGCAGCAGAGATTTTTTTTATATGTCGGCCTCTGTCAAGTTTTTATGGTCATGGTTTCGGTTTTAGTTGTGGGGACCGAGAGCAGAAGTAAAACTTTGCCGGGACTGCTCTCGCACATATCTAGGCGGTATTTTCATAAAACTGTCTTATTGAAAAATTTTTGTCACTTCTCAAATGGTTCACTATTCTGATCTTCTGTTTGGTGAAGTATTTCTTTTCAATAGAAATGTTCCCTTCTTCTGCTAAGATCGCAAGCTTTGTTGTCTTCAACTTTTTCGGTTAATTCTTTTGCACTGTTTTGCATCTTACAATGAAGGTGTTTGTATTGTTGAACGAAAAAATGGCACATATTCGGGTCAAATG
>JAJEKB010018154.1:0-10916 GCA_022393335.1 Macrotrachela quadricornifera
GAACGTGAACGTCAACGTGAAAAGGAAACTAGACAACAAGTGAATGATCGAATCCAATCAAGAATTCATTATCAACCAATACAAAATGAAAAACCAACAACAACTAAATATAATCAAGTTGCACAAACTGATCATCAAGTTAATCGTGTTGTTTATATTGATGAACCAATACCAAAAGCCCCAAATGTTGCAACAAAAGCACTTGTACGTAATCTTAATTCATCATCTGTTCAACAGCATATGTCTTGGGATTCAGAAAGTTTATGTAGTCATCGAACAAATTCGGATCTGTCTGTATTTTTAACTAATTTATTTTCGAAAAATTTTCTATGTCTTTTTTTTTGTATAGAGATTTTAAAACAAATACTGCTAGAGATTTACATCGGAAACATTATACAAATGATGAATCTAATGTTATACGACAGGTATCATCAAAAAAACAAGAAAATCGTAGTACAGGTACTCAACCATTTTCAATAAATGAACGTCAACAAACACGTAAAATTATAAAAAAAAACGAATAAATTTTAAAAGAAATCAATAAATTATTTTTAGATAATGGTTATTCATCACCACAAACACATCAACGAACAACACAAGTAAAAAAATAAAACATTACTTTTTTTTTATTTTTATTCTTTAAAATCTAGCAAAATGAGATTATTCGTCCATCAACAAGTATTCAGGAAACACGACATGCTGCTGGTCGAAAAAGTTATGATTCTCATACATTAGATAAGCGTCTACCTACACGTCCTTATACAAGCATGGATGATTGTAAACAATTTAAATTTTCTTTTTTTTATTAAGTAAAACTTCTTTCTTATAGATCATTCATATCATGATAATCGATATAAAGATGATGTAATAGATTATAATAATGAGAACCATCAACAAAACTATACACCAGCATCAAAATCTTTATTTCAAAATCATTTAAATAGATTAGATGAACGTTATGGACAGACTTTTAATACACGTAATAAAGGTAAAACGAAATAACTAATCATTTTATTTTTTTCTTCATCTTTTTTTTTCTATATAAACAGATGATGATGTTCTTTCGATTAATTCCGCTCGATCATTATCATCAAGTTGTAGTTTAGCATCTCAAACTCTTGAACGTGCTCAACAAAATATGAATAAATATTGGGGTGGTCATTCACCAGCTTCTGTTGATTCATCTAAGAAATCAAGTAATGCGAAACATTGATCAAAGATTAATATTAAAAACAAATATTGAAAAACGTGTGTCTTTTTATCATATATTAGGCTATATACTTTATTGTTTTCTTTTACTTTGTTTTTTTTTGTATACATGTGCTTCTGACTATATTCTTGCTAATGCTACTCATCGTTTTGTATTTGTTCTCTGTGTGGCTTGCTGTTTTTATTTCCTCTCGTATTACTCTACAGTAGATTTGTGATATACTAAACTATACACAAGAAAAAAAAAAGAAAGAAATAGATGAAATTCTTTTTAGTATGGGATAAATAATAGATGTTTTTATTAAAGTTAAACTTTGTGTAATCTTCTGATCAAATCAAAGTGAAAAAATAATTGAAAATATATATCGTTTTTCAACTACTAAATTCATGATGCACTTCTAGAAATTCTGGAATGAATATGATTTTACGTATCAATAATAAAAGATATAGCAAAATAAATCTAATAGGTAATTTAGCGTTATAAATAGAAAGGAAAGAAGGTGAAAATGGAAAGAATTATAATGCATATCGGAATAGATAATTTCCATCAATCATTAAACCATAAAATTGCAAAATAATAGATGAAGGAATACCTTCATAGATAATAAAATCACTTTGTTTCTAAAGTCATTTTAAAGTTGTATTAACATATCGACGAAAATTACATAGTTTTAACCTGTGAAATCTTTGGCAGGCTGAGAAAAAGTTAAAATTAAAGTCTATTGAGTTCGTATGTTTTTTGAATTTGAACTCTAGCATCTCAAGGTACTTATAGTTGAATCCGGCTTCATACTGTGAAGAGAGTGTCTTCGAATTATACTCATAATAGGCTTAATACATTGTAGTTTAATGATAATTCGATATAGATACTGCAATCAATTCAATTAAATTTATTATCTGTATTTAACTTGATTTATGTGTTCAAGTTTATGATGGATTTGACAAACTCGAATATAAATTTCTATATTTTACTATTATTATTTTGTTCAGATCTACTACTATAATATCTGAAACAACATATTTTCACTATAATAGTAAAAAGAAGACAAAAAGATGTCGTTTTTCGAATAGAACAAAAAGGAAAAGAGGGATTGTTTCTTGGTAATATATATTTCTAATGGTTGTTGTCAACAAACAGTATAGAGAAAGAAATACTATACCACTTATGTGAAATTGAAACATTTTCAAAAAGTCGACAACAAGCAATGGCTGTAGCCACATCACCTCGTCGTGAAGTCAATGCTCGATTACGTCCAACTGGACATTTAGAAACCGATGGTTTCACTGTAAAATCTCTTTTAAAAAATGCTAAAGTATCTAAATTTTCTTTCTATAATTAAAAAATTCTTTTGTTTTTTGTAAAACATTTTTAGGTAAATGCTCCACCATCAGCAGAATCAACACGTATTCGTAATAGTAAACCAACTGCTTTTCGTAAATTTTATGAACGTGGTGATTTTCCAATTGCTCTTGAACATGATACAAAAGGAAATAAAATTGCTTGGAAGGTATTTAAGATAGAAAAAAAACATATACAAAAAATAAATATTAATTCTATCGAATAAAATATTAGGTAGAAATCGAAAAACTTGATTATCATCATTATTTACCATTATTCTTTGATGGTCTTTGTGAAATTGAACATCCATATGATTTTTTTGCTCGTCAAGGTATTCATGATATGCTTGAACATGGTGGAAATAAAATTTTACCTGTTATTCCTCAACTCATTGTACCAATTAAAAGTAAAGAAAAAAAATCTAATATATTTAATTAATTAATAAATTATATTTTCTTATATTTAGATGCATTAAATACACGAAATCATAAAGTTATATGTACAACATTAAAAATACTTCAACAATTAGTTATGTCAGCTGATATGGTTGGTGAAGCTCTTGTACCGTATTATCGTCAAATTTTACCAATATTTAATTTGTTTAAAAACTGGAATTGTAAGAAGAATTTTTTCTTTTAATTAAATAAATGTTTCTGTTTTTTTTTTTTTGTAAAGCAAATTTGGGTGATGGAATTGAATATGGTCAACAACGACGTGAAAATATCGGAGACTTAATTAATGAAACACTTGAAGCTTTTGAACGACATGGTGGCGAAGATGCATTTATTAATATCAAGTATATCTTGTTTTTTAATAAAAAAATTCGATTAGTTTTTTTTTCCTAATCTTTTCTTTTAGATATATGATACCAACTTATGAATCAGTTGTGCTTAACTAAATGATTAAAAGAAACCATGTGGAATTTACGTTTTCTAACATTTTTTTTCTTGTTTTTATTTTTTTTTTATTGACATTCTTTTGTATTGTATTATATTTATATATTTTTCCTTTGTGAATATAACAAAGAAAGAATATAATTGATTTTAACACATGCGTGAATAATATCGATTTTCGATATAAGTAAAAAGAAAAATATTAAAGCTTTTTTTTTTTTCATAAATAAATCATAACATATATTTGAGATTATTTTTCAATAAAGTTAATCCATATGATTTTTTTTCTTTCTTACTATTATTCTAATTGTTTCAATGATGCATTATTAATTTTTCTAATTAAAGAAAAGTTGAATCAACTTATTACATTTTGAATTACATGTTCGAAAATGATGTTAATATAATAAATGCCTTTTAATATGTAATTGGTGAATAGATTTATTTAAATGCATATGAGCTTTGCTTTATGTCAAAAGTATTAATTCATTGTTTTATAGACATTTGTTCATTTATGACAAAGTTTGAGATAATCTTGTCATTTAGGATCAAACAAATTTATGAATTTCTTTTTTTTTTTATGTTTACTTACAGATAAAGTTTGTTGAATATAAGCTATGATTTTATCTTGAATGTTTTTTCAAAAATTTTCTTATATATTTATAGAAGATTTCATTGATCATTGACACTTTGTGTCAATTAATTATTTCCATATACAAGAATAATAACAGTAAAAAAAAGAGAAGGAGGAAAAATTTTAAATGGGTGTATATAATAAATAGTCTTGCAATTTTGAAGTTAAAACAATTGATTCTAGTGTTGATGCTTTTAGATTTTTTAAATTTTGTCGAATTAATAAACGACATATATGTCGTAATTCAGGGATTTGTTTTATTAATTGATTTAATCGAAGAATATATGGTTGAATATCATCATTAGTAAGTAATATTAATGATGATGATATTGGTAATGTTTGTAAATTTTTTATTTTTTGTTCTAATTTTAATGTATGTTTTATTCCAAGTGTTTTTACAAATAAATTTATATAATCATTATTAAAACGATTTAATGCTGTTTTTGCACATAAACTAAGACCATAATGTTCATCATTTTTACAAAGTAATATATTTGTTGTTATTAAATATGTTATTAAATTTAAAATATCACTTAATACCATACGACGTATATGATATTTTAATATAAATAATAAGTGTGCATTAAGTAAAAGAAAATCTTGTGAATTTATATAAAGAATTTGTTGTAATGATGTTAATGAAACAATGTCCATAAGACGTAAACATGAACAATTTGATTCAAGTAATAAACGAATTATTGGTAAAGATTTATTGGTTGTTGTTTCAATAGCAACATATAAATATGAATGACCACTTGAATCACCTTTAAATAAAAACAAAAAATTTTATTTTATATTATTTTATAAAATAAAAAAAAAATTAACCTTGATATAAATCACAACCATATCTGACAAGTAAATCAACCATATCAAAACTTCCCATTAGAATAGCATGTTCTAAATAACTCATACCATATTGATCACGATGATTAATATCAATATCAAAGTTATTTAATAAACGTTTCATTGATTCAACATTACAACGTGATGTTGCTACTTGCATAGCATTTATTAAACGATCTTGCTTACTTTTTTCGTGTGAACGTATATAATTTAAATTTGATTTTGTTTTTTTATTTGATATCGTCGTATTAGTAGGACATTCATTTATTTGTCGTTCATATTTTCCTTTAATTTTTGTATTTGATGCTGTTGCTTGTCGAGAGTCATTAGACCATTCATCATCACTATCACTTAAACCATCATCATCATTGTCAATATCATTTGTTGAATTATCAATATCATCCTCAACAACATTATCTATATCATTGTCGTCACTTGTATCATCATTGATATCATCATAAACATCATCAAGACGAGTTTGAGTTGATGGAGTATCAAATGAAAATACACGTGAAAATAAAGAACGAGCACGGGTCAACATCTAAAAATCATATATATATATGCTCAATTGTTAATATAAAAAAAATCGAACATACAAATAGTATCGATGAACATTTAAAGAAAGAGAAAAGAAAAATGAATGAGTAAGAAAGAATGAAAGAAGAAGAAGAAAAAAATAGGATATTGACAATGAACGATGTCGATTCATATGCTTCAACATATGCAGCATACACATACATACACTCTCTTCTCCTTATTCTTCTTTCATTCAATATAAAATTCTGTGTTTGTGCACCAGTCTAATCTAGGACATACATCCGATCGAGTAAAGCAAGCTTTTAGTTTGACTAGACACACAAGGGAAATAAATCGATATATATTTTTTCAATTTTTATTCTGATATACTTTTATGTAGAACAAGAAACTAAGAATTAAATTATAGTTCATTACTCAATTTTAAAAATAATATGTTGATTGAAATAACTAATTCATCAATAAATGATTAGGATAAAAAAAAATCTTTCTCATTTTCTAGTATAAGTTTCTTAATTTTTAATTATTAAGTATTTATTTATTTACGTTTTTTTTCGTAAAAACGACAAACATAAAAATCGGAAATAACGATTTAAATTACAGATATAAACATACGAATTTATGAACGTGTTTACGCCTCTAATCATTTTCTCTTTTGTTCACATACAACATCACATCATTATTAAAATGTGTTACCCGTGCTTGCTGTACTCACGTCTCATTCTTCATCTACACTAAACAAGAGACAAGACTCCCGTCACACACATACACATACAAAACACGGCAAAGAAAAATGCATGCGTGCAACGAGCCGAGGATAGATGAATCTTCTTCTTTTGCCCAACGCCGCTCTGTGCTATTTCGTTCTTTTTTTTTCTTCTTGTTCTTTTCCTTCGTTTTTTTTTTCTACAGTAAGATTAACTTTCCATCATCATCGACAGACACCCTAGTTGCTGTTATTTTTCTATTCTCTCATATTTTTTTTTGCTATTCCAAGTTGCCTGAACGATAATGTTGGCAAGAGATGAAGAGAAAAAACACAAAGAAAATTTTCTTCAGTCAGCAAATATTATTTTTTGATAATTTGCTTTTATATTTCCTTTAAAAAAAACTATAAATCATCAAAGTATATAAATAGAAAATATATCTATATATCATCATAAATAAAGTTAATTTTATCTCTATATAATTGCTATTTGTGCAAATAATAAATTGATTTTCATCAATGCAATAGAAAGACAAGAATATAATTGACTGTTTTATTACACAAATAATAGAAATATCGAGATATGGAAAGGAGTGTTTTTTTGTAATGATCTTTTATAAACCAAGGTAAATGGTAATTTACCTGAATGGTTGAATTGCATATGCATACCTTTTGGATCATTTATTATCTATATATGTGCTTTGTTGTATTGATTGTTAACGAGTATTGAGTATCAAAACTCTATAAATTTTTCATTTGGCTCATTTATCTTTTTTATTGTCTATTTTAGATCTTGATGACCTTTCTTACCTATCAAATTATCACGATAAAGTTCATGTCTTATTGATAGTTTCAATTGCGCCATTTTTATGAATTTTTAGATAGACTAAAGTGTTAATTAATTCAATAAAATCTGAATGAATAATGATTTGTTGTATTATTATTAGATTTTATCCTTAACTATCTTATATTCGATGACTAATGACATATCTTGTGGGATGTATAGAGAAATATTTCAATCATAGTTGACTCATTTTATAAACCATATATAATGAAAAGAAATTAACAATATTTGTTACTGTCAGTACTTTTGCTACTGACTATTTTTTAAAAGAAAATGTAATATAATTTCTATTATATAAATAACAAATTATGTAATAAATATGATTTTTATATTAATACAAAATACAATAAAATGATTTTCATTTTAAAAGATTTTGATATATCTTGTCAACGAGCTCTAGTTCATAATTTCAGATGTGGAAATTCATATAAGAATAGTACAGACTAATCAAATAAACAGTAGAGAATCGATTACATTGTATGAGCCGCTTCATAAAATTACATATTTTCAATTCCGATACTAATATTGTTATTTTCGATATTCGCATAGAAGTGGATGAATACGAGATCGTTGACTATCTGGATAACAGCATGTATATTTTGTTTCATTCAAGTAATGTAGCCCATGACGACGAGTTTGAATAAATGGTGATCCAGCATGTTTTTTTAATCGTTCAAATAATTCATGCATTTGATTTGCATCTTTAGAACCGTGAATAAGAATGTATGCAGTATGACAAGAGTGACGACATAATGTCTGATTCGATTCATAAGCTGATAAAGAGCTAAAATAAGGATCTATTTTGCATAGTGTATGATTTGCTCTTGCTTTCCATAAAAGAATATTGATACCTGTTTCATCAAAGTTAGCATTCAAGAAATGACCTTGACGCATAAGAGCAGCAGCTAGTCGAAGAAATGGATATGCACGATAATTCCATAGTATATGAGCATGTACATATGGTGTTGTACGATTATTAAAGTCAAGTTGAATTTCTTTTAAAAAATGGCCATAATTACGAGGATCATCGGGATGACGAGGTGCGAGTGGTAATGAATATGGCCATTGATGAAGAACATCGAAAAGAATATCCACATTCCAATTGACTAAAGTATCGGCTTCTAAATATACTCCGTAATCAACTTGACTATGTACGATAGCATGGATTTTACAAAAATAAATTGATTGTCCACAATCTTTTTGTTGTAAACGTCGTTTGATTAAACGTGGATATTTATTACTGTCTATATTGAGATCAACATCGATCCCATAAGCAATAATAGGACGTGTTGAAAATTGATGAACAGAATCAAGTAAACTATTTAAAAGAGCAAGATATTTAGGATCATTATTACAAAATGTAACAAATGCTTCAATTGGTGTACTATTCAAAGGTAGACCAGAGACAAACAGTTCCGAAAAATTAACATTAGAGATACGAATAGAAGGCGAATAAAAGGCTCTTGCTGTTGTTTTTATATTAATAATGAATGGCATAATAATTTTAGTAGTTGTAAGAGCATACATACACAATAAAAGAACGATGAAAATGATAATTCTTAAGAGAATTTTATGCGAACCATAATATTGAATCATATCTATACTTTTTAATATCAAATAAAAAAAGATTTTTTTTTTAACCAGTTAAAGTACTCGTATAGTGCTGATGATTTGTCACTATTTGGGTTATGCATTTTATCTGAAATCAAAATAATCAATCATCATAGTAAAATTAAATAAGAGTTTTACTAATCGAATAACTTTGATCAAGTACACTTCAGAAGAATACTTTAAGAGCATGTTTGATTATTTTGATTTTGGATAAAATATATAACTTAAATAATGACAAAACATCAGTACTATTCAAGCACTACAACTACTCAAAAAAAAATCAAATCTATCTTATATATTATGGAAGGAACACAATAAAAAAAAATGAGACATTGTATGAAACTAGTCAGTCCCATATATGTAGTAGTACACAAATATAGAAAAGAAACTAAATAATATATTTACTTATGCTTTTTCAAAAGATAGTTAATTAAGGACATTTTATTTCGACAAATATATCCATATATATATACTGTTTGTTGATTAAGACAAATATTATATATGTAAATAACTGTATCAATATGCGATGACTATAAAATAGGAAAATGATCTATGATCTATATATGTATATAGTTTTGTGATATAATTATTGAAAAAATTTTATTGGTTTCACTCGAAAATGAAATATATGCATTTACGTGGTGCTCGCGATAGTATCAAACATTACAACAATAATGTAACCCCACCCCCCCCCCCCCCCCCACCCCCACTATTAGAAGCCCCTGGGCTTGTATTAAGTCCGAGATTTAGAATTTTTTCAAAATTCACTAATTTTCTTCTGAAGATTGATAGAAATTGAGTAAATGCTCATCACGCATCACATTTTGTAAAATTGTTGTATATTCTTCCTTTATTTTTTTTTATTACCATACACTCAATAATATGTTTGCAAAGTACAGTCAAAACAGCTCAATGTTATAGCTCGGCATGAAATAAACATCGATGTAGATAATAGAACAATTCTTTAATCTTGTTTAAGAACGATGAAATTAATGGAATAACAATTAATCGGACACATGTAAATGTTTCGTAATGTAACCGTTGAACGAGAGAAATAGGCTGAATGAATAGACTGAATAGACATATATATATGTATATATGCAAACATATCTCAATGGGATTGTTTATTTGTCATTCAATTAAAATATCTTTTTCTCAAAGTGTTTTATCAACAATTACATATGTACCAAATCGAAGAGCATCTAGCGCCTTTACCAGGCGTTGTCACAAACTCACTTTTGGACGAATCCTGTTCCGATGATGATTCCTGCGTCGAAATTACGTCTGATATCGATGAAAATGAATTAATTAAATGAACTAATTATTTGCAAATTGATTCGAACAGTGACGAAGATAGCGATGAAAATTATCGTTCAACTCAACTTGCACCACCCATTAATTATTCATCTTCAGAATCATCCAGTGATGATGAAAACTTATTACGCTCATCTCATCAATCTGCATCTTCTTCTAATAATAACAGTAATGTCGATATTACGCCTTCATCAGCATCAACTATCATAAAAAAGCGTAAGCGACGTCAATAGACCGTACTCGAAAAATTAGATGCGATCGCCCGCTTCGAAAAAAACAACACCAAACAGCCAAAGACATTGGATGTAGTTACACTCTAAAAAAAATAGGTGTTTTACGAAACCTGTGCCCAGGGGAAGAACCTTTAAGGTTTCGTATCGATTTACGAAACCTAAAAAGGTTTAGCAAATCGTTCTCTGATCTTTTTTAGGTTCAGCAAATCGATACGAAACCTGAAAGGTTCTTCCCCTGGGCACAGGTTTCGTAAAACACCTATTTTTTTAGAGTGTAGAATGCTCGCTACCAACTTCCTCTCCTTTATTCATAAAAACACATGCTATATATACCAGAGATCGTCACAGGGCAGGGTAGAAGTTTTTGCCCTGATGCCCTGATTACTGTTTTCTGCAATAAGCACTATCTTTGAGGTTTTTGACCTAATAACAGTGATATCATGATCATTTGTAATAGATGTGGTTATCAGTTGATCAAGATAAGTGACCCTAGCCGAACTTCTTTTAGCAAGTGCATGACATTTTTGGGTTTCTTAAGACTGAATGTCATGCGCTCTGGACACATCATGAGTAAAGACTGGAGACCACTAAAAAAAACTGAAGTGTTTGTGATTCTTGTTTCGTCGCTTATTGTTCTTATTCATGTAGTTGAGCTCTTGTTCAAGTGCTTGTGTTTCTTGATCAACCAAGCACTTAGAGTGCAACAAAAGCCATGACCACGGCGTTTAATAGTCCTTCTCGCACAGGGTAATCTATTCA
>JAJEKB010018156.1:0-34189 GCA_022393335.1 Macrotrachela quadricornifera
ATTTATTTTTCAATACCTGAGAAAGGATTAATTTGCACAGACATCCAACCAAGGTAGCAAACGATAAAAATAATATGACTGTACCAATTGCTCCATGTTCTTTTCCACTATGAGAATCTTTCGTCACATTCACGGTTACAGCCATCTAGAAAAATTTTGATAACACCGATAAGAATCAAATCAATTTACTGCTTTCCGCAACTGATTCACATCTTTCATCATTTTTATTAAGTGACTCGATTTGATATGATCCTGTTTCGATGTAATCTCTTATCATCTTATCTATTGAAGCTCGTTCTTACTGTAATAAACAAGTACGATTATAAGGTTCATCTATTCAACTTAATGGATACGTTTCAATTACAAGGTCAATATGAATTCCTTTAAAAACTACTGTCTACTATTTGTTCAATAATACGAACTCGATTATTATTTTGGTTGAGACAATCGACCATACGGTTTCATGATTTGTAATCTGAGAAAGATCACAAATATTCTTCTTTGTATCATGCAAAAAGATGTCAGAAACTTTCTTTCTGCCTCTCGTCTTTTTTTCTTCTTATTCTTTGACGAGTGTTTTAATATACTTTGGCTTTTTTCTACGTTTGTTATACCTATATAAAATCATTTACAACAGATACAATTGATGATAATGAATTAGTCATCCATCCTTTTGTCTTAGTTGAGTATAGACGCGTTTTTTCGTTTTCTTTCTTTCTTTCTGTCCGGAGTATACATATTCTTATATTACGTGGGAGCGACTCATCTTTTTTATTAAAAATGATGAGTAATAGAGGTAATGAACCTCATCAAAAGAGTAATTTGATCAACGATCGGGATGAAACTTCTGCTTCAAGAATCGTTTTATCAACAGCACAGCAACAACAATCTAAGTGAAACATATCCAAAAGATCACAGAAAGATGATGACTCATTCGAACTCGAGCATCGGTTGGCGAACGCTAACAACCAATACTTCAATAATAGCAATTTTCGTCTAGATCAGAGCGCAACGACATCTCGTAACATAGCCAACATCAACATATCGCCAATTTTACGCTCATCTTTCCCACCTTTTCGACTCACCTTTTTTGCTGATAAACTACCGTCAGAATTATCAATTACTAGAGGAGGTACCTACTGCAAAGAGAATATGGTTAAAGTTTTACATCTTCCGCCTGACTTTTTCTGCTGTACATAACACGTCTTTTACATGAGTGTTTCACGCTGTGGCTGAGCCATCTGCAACAGAAATTTTCCCGTCACCCTGAAACCTCTATGACAGGACTTTTATTGGTATGCGTCAGGCTTCTTTAACAGGATTGTTCCTGCTATGGGTTAGGTATTTTCCATAGAACTCTTCTCGCCGTGCGTGATACCTCTTTCATAGGATTTTTTTTATCGAACCGGGAACCTCTGCCACAGAGCTTTTCCCATCATGCGTGGGGTATCTTTCACAGAGCTTTCCCGCCGTGCGTGGGGTATGTTTCACAGAACTTTTTCCGCCATGCATAATGCAACTTCAGTGGGACTCTTCTCATCGAGTTCAAGCTGACACTCTCACTCGCATCCACTTTGGACACGATCACTCTCAAATTTGCATTGAACTACGTCATTTGATTAGAAAGTGAATAAAATCAGTCTCTTACGAATCGGATGAAGTTTCACGCACACCTTCCTTTCTCACCCCCAATCACTCTGCCAACTTTCATTAGCGCACTCAAGGAACTGATGCGGATAGTTACGTGACCCCTATCTCTCACGATGATTAAATACATAGCGAACAGACTCATCAGAATCTCAATCTGTATTGATCGCGATGAAATTTCACCCCGCCTCTTCCACATACCCCGTTTCGTGGTTCCAACCTCAAGATGACTTTCCTCAGAAGCTTAGGAAATAGTGTGGAAACTTTTGTGACGCTAGCTATCACACGGACTGAATCCATAGCGAACAGACACACGTTCTTTTTTTGAAATATATAGATACGCCATCGTTGTGAATGAAGAAAAACAACAAATACGTTGTTTCTGTGCGTCATAGAAAACTAATGGATACACCATAGTTGTGAATCAAGGAAACACTTGTATACACTTTCTTTCTCTTATAACCTATTAGAAGCATTCCAATTACACATGTAAACCAAAGAATCGTTGATACCAAATGATTCATCTTAGAATCATAACAAAATTCGCTAAATTTCTGAAAAACTCGTGCAAATTTCATTGCCATGTAAGTTGGGTGAAATTTCACCCAAACACTATCGTACTACTCCTATTAATGGTAACAGCACTCAATAAAACCACCGCGGAAAGTTTGGTAGTGTTAGTTAAGACAATACTATCTCAGTGAGATTCCACCCACACCCACACACCCAAACTCACACCCTCGGTGGGTGACCGTACGTCGACCGTCCTTAGGGTTCAGAGAGGTATCGTAGAAAGTTTGGTGATCGTAGCTTTTACAGGGACTGAATGCATAGCGAACAGACAAACAGACAAACTTTCTTCTTTATATATATAGATAAAAGACCTCAACAAACATTGCCGTATCAGCCTTTTGTATGGTCGTTATTCCGCAATGGGTCAAAAAAAAGCTTTCTTTTATATGCTAATTCAAGTAAACAATTTGATCACTTAATGGACAGAAACATTTGGCCGATACAAATATGTTCACTAGACATTTCTATCGATTTTCCATCTAAAGTGCCTTCTTCGTATTCTATTGTAGCAATTGGTGTTCCTGCACAATGGGATCTTACGGAATTTGAATCAGATATCAAAAAGCAATATCCTACAATCATTAAAGTTGAACGTCTTTACGTAAAAGGCGGGGTTCCAATTTCTAAAGTACGAATCGATTTTGCATCAAATCACGAAGTCAACGAAATTCTAAAGAACAAACGATTGATACTAGACGATGTTAACACGTCGTTCGTGATCCAACCATATACTCCACCTCTGAAAATTCTACGTTGCTATAATTGTCAACAATACAATGATCATATTGCAGCAAATTGTGCACGTAAAAGCAATCCTATCTATTTTCGTTGTGGACAAAATCATCCGTATGACCCGCATTGCACTAATAAATTTTGTTGCGCAAATTGCCATCACGATCACATGACTGGTAATTCAAATTGTCCAGCTAAAATCGCTGAAAGAAGTAAATACCAAAATAGTAGTAAGTCATCAGCTAGCAACAAACATAAATCAGATCATTTTTCGGGTGTTTGGAACACTAACGCATCTAATTGTATTACATCCATTACACCTACTCATCCATCTACT
This sequence comes from Macrotrachela quadricornifera, assembly GCA_022393335.1. Classification (NCBI taxonomy): domain Eukaryota; kingdom Metazoa; phylum Rotifera; class Eurotatoria; order Philodinida; family Philodinidae; genus Macrotrachela; species Macrotrachela quadricornifera. The sequence goes on from JAJEKB010018156.1 coordinate 3,290, forward strand.
ACAGCTATTACTATTCCAGAGAAAACTGATTCTGATGCACTAGTAAATATCTCTACAAAACTTGATTTAATCATGATTAGAATTGAACATCTTTAAAATGAGCAAACGAATATCAATACTAAGATCAACAAATCAAATCGATGTATCAGCGCATCCATCAAAGAAATCCACTTAATCAAAGACTTTGTTTTACACAAACTGTGTTCATTTGCCTATGAGCTCAGCAATACATTTCTTGGTAAGAGTAAACAAGTAGACAAAGAAAAACTACGTCCATTAGTTATCCAATTCCAGCAAGATATAATGGATATAGCAAACACAACCTTTTTCGACTTACAATCAAATGCTACATTGCCTAATTCTCCATGTAATGAATCCATTAGCGAGAACATTTAAACCAAATCAAAATAAATCATACCTTATTCGAACTGATTCCCTTACAAAAGCTGAAGAAAGCATCTTTCAAAACTTAATAAGCGAATGAACTAATACTCCCACACTAGATCTTTTACTTGAAAATTGGTCAAAATATCCTGAAAAAACACTTTCCATGACAAACTCACAACAGAACGTCTATCTCCTTCTCCTAAATGTTTCCAGTTTAAGTCATTATCTTGTAGATATCTTCAATCTAATCGATTCCGTCTCGTCTCTAATCATTATACTGAACGGCACGCATCATAACGAGAGTGCCTTTAAACGCTTTACCTCTCATTTTTTTAACTACAACATATTCACTACGAGAGGACCTAATATATTTGGTGGTGTTTTGATAGCGGTGCACCAATCAATACGCTCTCGAACGGTAGTCAAATTTGAAAATATTTTCAATCTATTTGTATTAGAATTAGGTACAGAATCGGAGAGATCCCAACTAATCACCAGTTATTCCCCATCAACCGAGGGCTGAACAACATCCCCCCAAAATCGCGAAATTGTTCCACTTTCAGCAGAAATGGTTTACCCCCATAAAGTAAAGAAGAAATGCTTCATTAAAACAACAGAAGGAAACAATCCTATCATTTTCACCCTAAGCAAAATATCTAGCAGAAATGAATACTTTCTATTAGAAATGAAAATAAAATAAGTAGAAATGAAATATCCATTTCTACCTTCCTAATCAGAAGTCAACAAGACATACTGAGAAATGAATCGTTTGATTTTTTCATCCTAAGGAAACTATCTAGCAGAAATGGATATTATCTATTAGAAATGAAAGTGAAATAAGTAGAAATGAAATATCCATTTCTACCTTCATAAGCAGAAGTCTAAGAGACATAGTCAGAAATCAATCGTTTGACTTTTTCATCCTAAGGAAACTATCTAGCAGAAATCAATATTTTCCATTAGAAATGAAAGTGAAATAAGTAGAAATGAAATATCCATTTCTACCTTCAAAAGCAGAAGTCTAAAAGACATAGTGAGAAATCAGTCGTTTGACTTTTTCATCCTAACGAAAGTATCTAGCAGAAATGGATATATTATTTTTTTGACCATTTCTTCTTGCTTTAAAGCATTTCTCTTTAAAAGAAAAACATTTCTCCTTGATTTCAAATATGTATGCAATAATAATAAATGATATATATATTTTTTTTTTTTGTCCATTTCTCTTTCCTTTAAAGCATTTCTTTTGAAAAGAAAATCACTTCTGCTTGATTTCAAATATACATATAACAACAATAAATGATATATATATATTTTATTTTTTTGACCATTTCTTCTTGCTTTAAAACATTTCTCTTTAAAAGAAAAACCATTTCTCCTTGATTTCAAATATGTATGCAATAATAATAAATGATATATATATATATATATATATTTGTCCATTTGTCTTTCCTTTAAAGCATTTCTCTTGAAAAGAAAACCACTTCTGCTTGATTTCAAATATACATATAACAACAATAAATGATATATATATATTTTATTTTTTTGACCATTTCTTCTTGTTTTTAAGCATTTCTATTTGAAAGAAAAACCATTACTCCTTGATTTTAAATATGTATGCAACAATAATAAATGATATATATATATATTTTTTTTGTCCATTTCTCTTTCCTTTAAAGCATTTGTCTTTATAAGAAAAACCACTTCTGCTTGATTTTAAATTTATATGCAAGGTTATGAAATGATAGATAAATTTATTTTTTATCCTTTTCTTCTTAATATGTGTGACTTTTCGTGGGTGAACCATTTCTGCTTAATGTGGAACAATTTCCCCATTGACTGGTCCAATTGTCCACTGTTGCACCAACCGAACAAATTTCTTTCGCGATTTTTGATCAAATACTTCAACAAAATCCTAACTCTATCTTCACTGGAGACTTCAACGCTAAACCTCATTCCTGGTCCAGATCTCTGGAAAATCAAAAAGGGCGATCCTTATTCACTTGGTTATCCTCTTCACCTATACATGCATCCTTGAATATCATCAACAGATTTATACCCACTTCCACGCGTTCCAATGCAACGATCGATCTGATTATCGCACCTACACACATGTCTTCCACTTCCTTTTCAGTCCTTCCAACCATTGGAAATGATCATCATCCTATTCATTGGCATCCATCATTCAAAATGTCTACCACACAGCATCGTTATTCCATTAAGCATACCTGCTGGAACCTATTCGAAATCTTTCTTACTTTTACAGCAACTTTTTGGCAATCATTAGCCGCCTCAATGTTATATTCATCAGCCTTTTCTGCATTATATGAACGTTTTCTCGCTTTATGCATATCTCGCCTTACCTCCATCATCTTCCGCAAAACTATAAAACCATCTTTACCGTGGCACATAGTCATTATGATTAATCAAAAACAGTGTTATCTCAAATTATTTCGTCGAACGCGTCATCCATATTTCGCTGTCGTTCTACGTAAAGCAACGGAACTGATACACGAGCAATTATTTCTATACAAAAGACAATCGTGGCTGAACTATTGCAAATCACTTAACGATGGTGACTAGGCATGCATCGAGCGCGAACGCTCGGGCTCGGTCTCGGGTTCGGTGGTACATAGGTCAACAGTTTGTTGATTTGACCATAACAATTATTTTTCTATTATAAACAAAATTTTACACATATATGTTAATTTCTAGATTAAAGAGCTTCCGAAAAATTGACGTTATATCATGAAAACTCGTCGTAAAACTAATAAACTATAGTGCGTTCGATCGCAGACGTTTTGCTACATCTAATACGCTAGAAATCAAACATTGAAAAATTTTACTAAAATTGGCATTTTATGATGGAGGGGAGCTTAAATCATTATGCTTTTGGAATAGCGAGTTCCTCTATCTGTTTCGCTACAGAAAATATGCTACTCCCATCATTTAATGAATCTAGTACACTGGATAGAGGAATTTTTCTACGGGTTGATATAATTAGAAGGTATATCATATTGGCCACCCAAGAATTATTTTATCTTGTACAAAAACCTATTTGGAAATAAGATGTGATTGATAATATTTTGCATTACATAGAATTACTTCTGTGTCCAGAACAATATTTTTCGGAAAAGAAAATTGAAAATCGATTAAATTCAGTTTTGTCATGCGATTTTCCCTTATATATATAGTATAGATCAGTTCAATCTTGATTCGTATCCTTCGTTTTTTCACTACTTTGAGAGAATAGTGAATGTCTTATATACGAAATATATATAACATGATACTCCTCTTATTGAATTACAAACAATTTAATCGTTTATCATACAAATCCGAGCCCGAACCCGAGCTCGAACTCTAAGGTCGAGCTCGAACTCTAGGACCGAGCTCGAACTCTAGGACCGAGCTCAGACTCTAGGACCGAGCCCGAGCTCGAACTCTAGGACCGAGCCCGAGCTCGAACTCTAGGACCGAGCTCAGACTCTAGGACCGAGCCCGAGCTCGAACTGTTCGGTCCGAACCCCGAACTACAGTTCGGGCTCGGTGCATGCCTAGATCGAAATGCCATCATTCGATTTTTTTGTGTATAGTATGTCCCAGGCTTACCTACCAGTCAAATCCATATAACTCTGGACGAGAAGTCTGAGGACATGTGCTTTTTTTAAAACTTTTCAACCTTTAGGCTGGCTCTGTCTTACGCACAACCTTCCAACTCCAATGTGAGTTCACAATCGAAAATGGTCTCATGTTAGTTCCTCAAGGATTATTCATATAAAAAATGGACTTTTGACGCTACTCGATCTCAAGAAACTGTAAGACGGGGGACGAATTATTTATATCGGATAATAGACTAGTGTTAGTACTTCATTACACTATTGTCCTATATGCTGCCAAATTCTGCTTTCATGAGAAAACTTGATCGCAAGATGCCACTTTTTTACTATACTGAACTATAAGGTCATCAAGTATATAACCTTACCTACTAACAGAAGATCTTTGAGCAAATGGTTCTTATATCTTTAGATAGTCACTAGATAGAAGTATTCATCAAGACTAAAATTGGTGGCTAATCATTAGGTTTTGATATGAAACAATAGACCTAAAAAAAGGCTATTTTAGCTATTTTTTTTATTTTTGCATAATGTCACATAGGACCAATTCTTATATGAGTAATATAGATAGGCTGATATAGTGTTGCACAGAAACTACTAATTTAGTACTATACCCCTATATATAAAATTTCAATAAAAGTCTGTGTTTACAGAAAAAAGTGAATAAGCCAAAATGGCAAAAAATCGTGCTAACAGTTATATAAGCCAAAAACTGTTATTTTGTGGCTTGCAAAAAAATTATGATGCGGAGAGAAAGTTCGTGCGATTTTTTTACCATTAGTCTTAGGGTAGCAAAGCCTCTAATTACTGAAAGTTTCAGCTTGGCCGGTGAAGGTCACTGTAATGGTGGCAGATTTCTGGTGGAACTACCCCAATTGAGAATTTCTATGATGAATAAATCATCTTAATCATTTGAGAAATTCAATTTTTTCTTTCTTAATCTCACAAAAAGAGGATACTTTAGAATAGAAAAATAAAATATTTGAATTTAAAGAAAATATTGGTTCGAGTTTATGATAAGTCTCAGTAAATTGTCTCTCAATTAGTTTTAAAAACTAAAGTTAAACATCAGTTGAAGGTGCCAGATCACCCGATAATGATGATGAACATCGTCGCTTTGATAATTGTTTTGTATCAGTTCCATAACCTGGATCAAATAAATCATCGGCAAACAAATCTTTGGTTTGCAGTGGAAAATGAAAGGTATGATCGGTTTCTTTGATGCAGAATTGTTCATCATCATCCGTCCATGAATAGGCAACAGTCGATAAATCAAGAAAAAATTCAATTTCACTATCAAAGATTTGTAATTGAATTGATTCGTATCTATTGTTTAGTGTATTCGATAACTGAGTAACATATCCAGCAAGAATCAACAATCGTTGATTTTCGTCTAAGTGAATTGTTGGTTCCGACATTTTCATGTAGAATTTAGCTCGTGTGCGTAAAAGTAATCTTAGATGCAAGCGATTCAATTTCAAACGTGTTTGATAGTTATTACTCAAGACATGTAGAGCAATTTCTCGATAGATCAAAGGCGCTAAATAATCATTGTTTAAAAATTGATGCAATAATTCTTCATCGATCAAATAACCTTCGAAAAGTCCACCACTGACAAAATAAGTTCCTTTTGGTAGATAATCTTGTGAGAACAAAGCATCAATGCCAACGATATTACCCGATCGATAATAGATAGGCATTGAATCGATGTTACATTCAACAATTCCTCGAGCAATAAGATATGCAGTCGATACAGTTTGATTTTCTTTCAGAAGAACTTCATTTGGCTGAAACCATCGATGTTTGCCTTTAAGAATCGTTTGCCAATGTGTTTTTTCTTCACTCGGTAATGATTGAAATATCGGTAGTAAATCAAATCCATCTTCAATCGGTTTCAAATGACCCTTGGGTATAGAAACACGATAAAATTCGAGATTCAACGATTTCTTTTCTATTGATTCTGAAATATGTGAATAAACACTACGACCAAGCACACCTGTTTCATAAAGTTGAGTGAGCATTTTTGATTCATATTTGAGTAAGATTTGAGCACATCGTTTTGTCATATGAATTTCCCAACAAAGTTCGTAAGATTGTTGCAGATCGAGAAGAATATAAGAAGTTGTCAAATGATAGAAATGAATTTCTTTACAAACTTTATTCCAGATATCTCTATCAATATTTGCTAATTCAGGAAATTGTTGTTGTATCTTATCTATACGAGTTTGAGTAGAATGGAAAGCAAGAACCAATTCGATGGTGAGAAATATATGATCGAATAAGAATTTATTCGATCGTTTTTTAATACAGTTAGCACAATCGAATTGCATTAGAGTTTGCAACCATTTCGACAATCGAAAATGTTCAACAATTAAATTCCAATGAAGTTTTAATGAATGTTCATGTTTAGCTTTCTCAACTGATTTAATTAAAATGTAAAGTGTTCGTCGACGTATCATTCCTCGATACCACTGGTTTTCATAATCGCTCAACAATGCTGTTAGAAAACGATTTGTTAATTCGTTTCGAAAACGTGTATTTTCTTTCTTCTCATTTGAAAGCAAGGGCATCATTGGCAATACGAGATGTTTAATAGTTGTATTCTTTTCTTCTGGAGTGAGTTTGATCGGAATACTATCAGTCTCACATATACTTGGAATTTCTTTTAATTCAGTATTGGTTAACGAATGTTCTTGAGAAGAATTTATTAAGAATTTGGGATCGAAATCTGGTAGGACGGACAATCGTCGATGAACACTTGTTCTTCTTTGGGCATCCATTTCTTGAACCAATTTTTCGGGTAAATATTCATCGAGCATATGCCAATCAACATCAGAAAATTGTTTTTCTTGTTTCATTTTATAGAGTTGATTTGCCGTTTGTCTGCGCATATGTTCGACAGCTTGTAACAAAATTTGTTCACTTTCTGGTGTACCTGATTTCAAAAAAATGAGTTTCGTCTTACGCTTTCATTTTTACAATCAAATATCTACTAACCATGATCCAAGCCAAGGAATCTCACTAAGAATTTGCTGCTTGTTCCATTGATAATTAATGTTAGAAGGGTTATCATACATATATGAAAGAGATAACGATGTCGCGTTTCAACATCGATTCGATCGTCGGAATCAATCATCAAAGCTAAAATAACCGACATACTTCCTCGCAAACCACTCCAAACTAGAACAAGATATTCTCTCCAAGAGAAAGGTACACCACTCCAACGCATCAACGGATAAAATATAATAACAGATATTATTCGGCCCAGATGAAGAACAATGTATAGTAGTATCGAATATCCAAAATCACGTGCAACTATTGTTGCTTTTGTACCGATTAATGAATGTGCTAAAATAATTCCAGTTATAATAAATATGAGAATATTGGCAAAATCGACAATAATACGCCAAGTATTGCTCATTGAAATTTGCACACGACTACTAATACAATATTTATTTTTAGCCATAAAAAGTCCCATGACTACCAAGGCCAGCACGGCTGAAACACCGAGTTCAACATCAGCTACATAGAAAACAAGATAAGCAAGACCGAACGTCGAGATTATTTCTACTTCAGGTTCGTTATGAACCAAATTAAAAAAGATCACAGCAGTGATACCACAGGCTATACCGAATGCTGGACCACCTACAATAAAGTGTCATCAATATAAATTAAGATCAACATTTTATACTGACCAATAGTGAACTTGACGATATCAATTATTATTTTCTTGACACTATCACTTCCACCAACGATTATATCACGAAATACCATAAATATAACAAAAGCAGAACCATCGTTCAATAATGATTCAAGATCGATCAATGCAGCTAATGATTTACTCGCTCCAGATTCATGTAGTAATGCAACAACGGCAACGGGATCCGTTGCACTTAATATACTTCCAAACATTATACTAAGTAACCAAGACCATTTATAAGGAAATACAAAGATGGCAAACAGAGCCACAACACCTATTGATATAAGTACACCAGGACCAGCCAGAAGTATAGCAGATACAATGTGTTGCCGAATAACATAAAAACGACTGTTAAAAGCTGAATCGAATATGAGTAATGGCAAAAAAATATAATAAATTAGATGAGGATTAATATCTTTCAATTCTTTTTCTCCAAGCAGAAAATCGTTGCTCATTACAGGAATATGAGAAATAATCATACCGATTGTAAATCCCAAAATAAGTACGATCACTGTAAATGGAGCAGGAAATTTATTTTTCAATACCTGAGAAAGGATTAATTTGCACAGACATCCAGCCAAGACAGCAAACGATAAAAATAATATGACTGTACCAATTGCTCCATGTTCTTTTCCACCATGAGAATCTTTCGTCACATTCACGGTTACAGCCATCTAGAAAAATTTTGATAACACCGATAAGAATCAAAACTATTTTACTGCTTTCTGCAACTCGTTCATATTTTTCATCATTTTATTAAGTGACTCGATTTGATATGATCCTATTTCGATGTAATCTTCTCTCATCTTAGCTATCGAAGCTCGTTCTTACTGTAATAAACAAGTACGATTATAAGGTTCATCTGTTCAACTTAATGGGTATGTCTCAATTACAAGGTCAATATGAGTTGCTTTACAAACTATTGTCTGCTATTTTTTCAGTAATACAAACTCGATTAATATTTTGATTGGTACAATCGGCGATACGGTTTCATGATTTGTAATCTGAAAAAGATCCCAAATATTCTTCTTTGTACCATGCAAAAAGATGTCAGAAACTTTCTTTCTCTTTCTCGTCTTTTTTCCCTCATATTCTTTGACAAGTGTTTCAATATACTTTGGCTATTTTCTACGTTTGTTATACCTATATAAAATCATTTACAACAGATACATTGATGGCAATGAATTAGTGGAAAATAAAAACTATAGAGAATAGTTTTGATCAGAGTTAATTCATCTTGCACAAACACCATTACCAATTTATTTTTCACTTATTCATCCAAAAGAAATCAAATCTGTGCATTTTATGATGAGCGTACGGATTCTACTAAACAGTATGTAAGTCTTTTTTTTTCTACAATCTGCTATTTTAAGTATTGTGACTCCTATTGATTTGGTAGATGAAAAAAAATATTCAAGTAAAAATATCACTCGACAAGTATTCACACTGAAAATATAGAAACTGTTCGTACTTTATCAACACGTCGTTGGTTTTTCTCGTTTGTCAATCAGGATACAGTTATTTAGATGATGAACTATTGCCTATCAACAACACTCTAACAGTACATCGTTTTTTTTTACATTCTTTTCTATTCTGTGGATTACTTCAACATTTTTCTTTCATAGACACTGCTTCAACGTTTTTTTTTGTCATATTTCTTTTCTCCTATGTAAACTGCTTCGACACATTTTTTTTCTCTCCTTTAAATTTGTTTGTTCGTTCGTTCGAATCATTATTACTCCACAATGTTTGTACTTTACCTTTCCCCTGTTACTGTCGACTGTCAGTACGCAAGTATAATGAGATATACACCCACACGAAACATTACTATGCATTCTACCAGCAGTTTACGATCATTACAAAGTATATCGCTTCAACATGCGTTTAATGTGTATTCTATGAGAAAAAACCTTGATACATGACATACACATGTTAAATAGTATCAGAGCGAATAAATTGATTCATTTTTAATGAAAATAGTGGTTGGTGGTTCCCATCGATTCTTGATAATTAGTAATGCTTGCAGTCTACCTTTTATATTCTTTTCATGTAATATAAAATCTGAATCATTCGAGAAGTTGATGATTCATTTTTCTGTCAAAATGTTTGATTAGTAAATGGGCGTGCTGTCTGATTCAATTTGTATTGATTTACAAGTTTGATTAATCAGCAAATGATATAGTTGTATGAAATTTCCAATAGAAAAACTTTATTCAATTCTTTCTGATTAATTATTTTTACATCAAAATACAAACTGATTTTCGCTATGCTTTAGGAACGAAAATTGCAGGAGACGTGTGTGTATCTCACATACTGGTTCAAGAGAAAGAATATCAAAGTACATAGATGTTTAACAAGATGAAGCACAAGATATCAACGAGAAAGAAGTAGAAACACAACAGAATGCTCATATAGCAGTAACATCAATGCAACATTCCTCCGTATTAGAAGAAAAATGTCGTTTATGCACATTTTTAAATAAATATATATAAGTATCAAATAGAGATGCTTTTTTAATCTTTATTGACAAATTTGAATACTAAAACCAAGATGTAGTTTTGAAAAATTAGTATAGAAAAGTTCATATATATATGGGTGTGGGTATTGTCTTGACTCTCATCCATCCTCAAGATTCAACTAAACACAACACCAATACAAATATATTATAACACGAATAATTCTGTTTCAATTCATTAACTGTACTTTTTATGTTATTCTTGCTACGACAAACTTTGGTGTCGTTTAATTCTTTTCATCAAAGCTATTTTAAGAGGATCTGTGAATTGAAATAGAGCAACTATTGCAAACACGAGTATCGGTTCATAAAATATATAAGCAAGTTGAAAATGATACTTTGGTGAAGAAGTAAAATATGACATGAGGATAATCTTTCATAAGGCAAACTAATTATCACTAAGATGATGATACGTCGACTCATATTCAACGTATTTTTATACACGAGCTAATGTATTTGCTGATGCTATATGTTGATGCATTTTACGAGTGTATCGATTTTTAACTATTATAACCGATGGTGATATTTAAAGTTTCCTTATATATTACAAATATATAAAAAATATTCTACATCTCACTTTTTTATGATTTCATTTAGTACAAGTAGCGTTCGTCTAAGGACTCGCTCAGCTCTTTGTCGCAGAAATCGTGTTTCTAAACTACCGTCAAGCTATTCATTTATAAAAGTAAAAAAATCGAGGTCAGAATCAAGTTTCTGGACATTAACTGCCTTTGACCAAATCTCATAAAAATAAGTCATTTTTTGTTAAAAACGTGTCGTTCATTTAAAAAAATTGAGCTACAAAAAATTTTTAGAAAACAGGCTTCAGATTTGAATTCCTCGTCCTCGATTACCCTTCGCCCAACCCTTATAAAAAATTTTTTTTTACAAAAATAGTGATCCTTTGTGTAAAAAATGGATCCAAAAAAATTTTTTGAAAACTAATATCAGATTCGGATTCCCCGTATCGAAATACCTCTAGAAATGTCTTTTTCGAAAAATCGATCTTCAATGTTTTTTGACTCTGAGGACAGACAAACAATCAAACAATTTATGTTTACTGGACTCTTCTCTACGAGAAAGAGAATATCACATCATCTGAGTCGTTTTACATAATAAAGTTCGATTAACAAAAAGACAAATTATCGCGTTACATAAACCTATATATTACATTCATTTATATTCTAAAACAACAACAAAATAAGCAGACATGAGTTTTACATCCACCAAATTATTCTTTGCCGATACTACCCACATAATTTAAATATTTTAAAAAATATTAAGTGTCTGACTATTTTCATGATTTTTTTGTTCATCATATTAATTAGTGCACCTACACATATAATTGTCTTTTGTACGCTAACTATGTTCGTACTTTATAGAATAGAAAAACGATTATGTCCATGAAGATATCGATTTATTGATAAAAATAATGAACTTTTTGATCAGTTTTTATTTTATTCAACTGCGATTTTTTTTTCTCTAATCAGAAGCACATTTTGTTGAGATTCCTTGAAATCTTTTCTTGAGTTTGTTTATCTTGATTTGTGAAAATTATAATTGAAAATCTTTTTTAATAGTTTTATTACGTATGGAAAAAGAAAAAGAAAATAAATACACATTATTCAATAAAATATAATAAGCAAATGATAAATTCTGAAACATCGACAGTATTTGAAATTGAAAATAATAAATTTTATAGAAAATAAGATGAAATACTTTTTTTTCAAAAGGAAAAGTTTACAGAAATTTAAGAAAAATATTTTAATATATCAATGTTTGCAACAAGACTTTTACTACTTTTACAGATATTTTTTCTATTTAGGTATTTTTTGAATTTGTTAATAGTGTAGTGGATAACTCACGACGAATACTACATGACACTATGATTTGATATTCGATCTGTTCACTTATAGAAAAAAAAATAAGATAAACATCTTTTTCTTGGACGCAAGAAGAAAACTTATAATCGAAATTTCAACATTTTTGACTTTTCCCCTGAAAAATGTTGACTAATCAGGAGTTGTTTGTTGTAAAAAAAACTTACACAAAAACAGTTCTTTTTTTTTCAACAGTTTTTCTACTATTATAAGCAACCACAGAAGTCATTTTGTGAAGGAAAAATCGTGAACAGACATACTACACACTATATAGAGAAGTGTGATTTCTTTCCTCTCCAATACATATTCATTCAATTATGTCAACAATCAGCAATTTAAAAAACCATCAAATTTCAATATTTTATTTTTGAAACACGAGTATACGATCTGTTCGTCCTATTCATCATAAAACAAACTTTCCAATGAAGACTATCTATTACAATATTAACAAATAAAAACAAAAAGATTCACTTAAATATCAAAGTGGAATATTGGTTAATTCATTCGACGTAATCATGAAATAACTCATCGGAAAATAAAAGAAAATCTATCAAAAATGCACCACAAATTAGTATCGACATCAACGATTAATCATTACCTTCATAATTATGATTACAAAAATGTTTTACCTCAATCTATTCATACGTTAACGTCAAATAAAAAAAAACAACGTATACAATGGGCTGAAAACCATAAAAATGATGATTTTACTAAAACAATATTTACAGATGAATCTTCATTTCAGCTTTTCTGTAATACTATTCGTCAAGTGAACGAAAACTCCCAATAAAGGATTAAAATGTTTGCCTAAAAATCATCAAAAAAGTTCATATTTGGGGTACGATAGATGTGAAAGACTTACTGACTTATCACACATTTCGATGCAATCTTGATGATCCATATTATGCTTCAATCCTTGAAGATTATCTTCTTACTGTTACCAAACGTATTCAATGAAAGAAGATAAGGTAACATCACTTATTTATGCTTTTCTTTCAGACCAGTTTGGTCAACACCATGGCATCTACAGCAGGATAATGATCCGAAGCATAGAAGTGATATCTATACACAATTGATCGACGAACATGTACCAGAATTATTACAGTGACCGTCTAATATTCTGGATGTAAATTCAATCGAAAATATATGGTCGATAGTGAAATGTAATGTAGAAAAAAGAAAACCTATAAATATTGATGAACTCGAACTATTTTTAGCTGAACAATTTCGAAATATTGATAATAATATTGTAAAAAATTGTGTGATGTCCATGAACAAAAGATGTTTATCTTTTATTGATTGTAAAGGTGGACGAATAAAATATTAAGCTATAATAATATTCGATATTATTTGTTAAAGACTACCATATCCTATATGAAACGTTTAAAGAGGGCTCTTAATTAATCAAAATTTTCCAGATGAAAAGTCAAAAATGTTGGAATTTCGATTATAAGTTTTTTTTTGAGTTCAAGAAAAAGAGATGCTTATCTTATTTTTTTTTCTATAACTGAACAGATTAAATATCAAATTATAGCGTTGTGTAGTATTCGTCGTCGGCTATCTATCACACTATAAAAAAAATTCGAAAAACACTTATATCGAAAAAAAATATCTGTAGAAGAAGTAGTGAAAGTCTTTTTGCAAACATCTGTACATGTGGATTGTCTTGTGTTTGTGTATACCGTAGAACGAAGTGAGAGAATGTTGTGTATCTCTTTCAGATTAATTGGAAGTAGAAATATTCCTAATTAAAACACTCTCACTCTCAAGCTTTATTCTCTCAGTTATTGTAAAACAAATTATCGCATTTAAAAAAAAAAAAAATCAGATAGTAATTATTCTTGTCTTTGATAAATAAGAACATAAGCTTCATCACTAATAACACTAGCTTCGTTAGCTTCTGATACAAATGAATCATTAAATGTATGCCATTTTTCATCAGTAGAATTTTTGGCATATGCTGTATAATGTCCACCACCTAAATAACCTGAATGATTGCTAACAGCAACTAAGTCATATTTTGCTTTGAATTTTTCAGTTGGATTTAACACGAATTGTGATAAATCTAAATTATGTATTGGAAAATCGACGAGTAAATCAATTTTATCACGAAAATAACGTGTATAACTAAAACGTTTCAATTGTACGATTAAAACTTTCGGTAAAAGCCATAAATCAATTTTTTTCGTTGCTTTTTTAAAATCTTTACATGTTGGACATCGCCATAGATCATCATCGGATAAAACTTCTTTTTTGGTAAAACATTTAAAACAATCCGATAATGTTGCTGTTGCTTGTTTTGGTTGATAACCTATTTGAATTCCAGGGTTTATTGGTGACATAGGTTCTTTTTGTGACCGATTGTTATATTCATCCACAATTGGGGATGCAACATTAACGAAAACTACGCGACTTGAATGAGTAAAATCAATATGATCATCAAGTAATGATTCTAATGGTGCATTTGTTGAATAAAAGTAATCGGATCCCAATGAAGCAGTATAAAATGATTTATCTGATGAATCCGTTGATGGTAATGGAAGTAAATCACCGATTATTTTCTAAAGAAAAAGAAGATAAACATTATATAAATATCTTCCTATTTTTTTATACCTGTAGTGCTTCTTGAATATCCCTTCCTTTACAATTATATTTTGGTACATTAAGATAAATTGGTAAACCAAAATTGCGCTTGAAATTATCATCTCGAAATATGCATGGAATGGAAATTGTCTCATTATTTTCTTCTTTTGATCGATCAGGTATTTCATAAAAAACAATTTGATCATTTTTAAATATACTGCTTAATGGTGAATCTTTTCGATATTGTATGTGAATTCGATGATTAAAAACTTCTACAGGTAAAATACAATTTGGTTTAGGTTTATGTCCATCATAATCATCGTCTTTCGTAAAATCTTCATCACCACCATCATCATCTTTTTCGTCTTGATCATTTTCATTCGATTCCAATGCACTCAATTCATTTTCATGACTATCTTTCTTTTTCTCTTCAAAACCATCACAAAACTTTTGAACTAAATTACGCATATAGCCTTCTTCATTGCAATTTATTCGATAAGTTTTAATATGTCCATTTAAACGAACATATTCGATCTTAAATGTTCGGATTTTTGCTTTAATTGGTAATGGTAAACTAAGAAAACAGATGGGATCAAATGTACGTCCTTGTGTTCCACAGGTCAGACATTGTACCAGAGATTTAATTTGTCCATGAAATATATCTTGAATTTTCGATTGATTTCGTTTAAGATAGGCATCCCAATGTTCACGAGCTAATGTGTCATCATCAATCTCTCCATCATCATCTTTTTTTTCTATATATGGTTTTACTTTCACTTGATTTAAATCTTCATGTAAACCATCAAGTAAAAATGACATAAATTCTTGTGAATCTTGTTGTGAAAAACCACTAAATTGTGGAGCATATTTAGCCACACTTTGTTTCAAAATTTTTGGTGCACAATAATCTGTCGTACCTGACCACATTTCATGTATTAATTGACCATATGCGGTAGCAACATCACCTTTCATACCCAGTGGATTATCATGATTAATATGTTCCTTATATTCATCAGTACGAAAATATTTTGTTAATTCGGGAACATTTGATAAACATTGTAAAGCTGAATTCATGAAACAGGTATTGCCTAAATTTAATAAACCACAAAGTCCAGGAGTGTGTTGTATTCTCCATGAAGGATCTTTTACTGATGGTGATGGTGGTACTCGATCTTCACAAATAATAAATGCATTTTTTATTAAAGTAATATCTTCAAGAGTGGAGTTGAAATCCTCATCAATAAGTTCCCATCTGTGACCTTGTTCATCCACGGATGAATATAATCGATAGTCTGAATTAAATGAAATATCAAATTCATTACAAATATCTTTTTTGATTTCGTCAAGTCTAGTGCGACGACTACGATGGATTTGTTTGATTTTTGCCTTATCATCGCTGGACTCCCGAAGTCGTAATGGTATAAGAAAAGCTTCAATAACAGTTTGATAACCTTGTCGAACGACTCTACGAACGATTGGGGTACCAATTTTATCGTATATCCGTACTAAATCTTGATAAAGTTCATATGGAATGAAGATATAATCATTTCCTTCGAGAGCATCGAAACGAAGTTGTACGTCACTAGAGTTATTGATTGTTGTTGGATCGGTTAATTTTTCAAAGTCTATTGGTCCTGGGTCACCGACTTGTTCTTCATTTGATTTGTCGATACCAATAAAACGTTTCCATTGTTTGAACCATTTACTATCAATAATCACATATTTATCATCGATTTTTGGCTCTTTTTGAAGTAATTCTTTGTATGTTTCTACTGCATCAGGAGACATGATACTGATTACTTTCTTTTCTACGACAATAAAATAATGTGAGAAAGGAATAAAAACAGAAGGAATGACTCAAGTGGTGTCTACTGTTGATTCATAGAGTAAGCGAGTTGTGCAAGAGAAAAACAAAAAGGAAAAAACCAACTACAAATATTGTCACAGTGTGACGAAAGAATTTCAGGCGTTCTGAAGACAAATGTAAGGATAACTTATACATAATTACAAACCATTTTTCGTGTATAAAAACAATTGAAATACTTACTAGTTACGTCTTTTATTACTTAGAAATGTTTTTAAGAATGATACAAATGCAGAAAAAAAAACAAATATATGCGAACAATCTTGACTTGAAATATCACGTTTTACTGCGCTAGTGGGCGATGAAAATTACCAAAGAAAGAGAACAAAAAAAAAAAGAGAATAAAGTCAATGTGTACATGGCGATGTGATGAAAAAACCCACATCACCACTTTATACTCATATTGCGCACACTATTTCGTTTGTATTTTCTTTGATGACTTGGGCCGATTGTTGATCAGCTAGTTTATTTATGTCTAAAGTACAATATAAAACAAAATCAGTTACATATTTCTTTGACTAACCTGATGATTTTCGTAATTGAGATGAAATCTGTATGATAGTAATTACTTGCTCAAATACTCTCACCCTCACCCTCAACCTTCGTGGTAGTTCTTCGACAACATACGTCTTCGTTATTTCCGTAAACGATCCATACCCGATCAACCGTAATATCTGATGGAAACAGACTTGAATTGATAGTCTTAATGATCATGTATCAATATCTATTGTGAGGCTGATGCCAGGTTTGTCCCTGTCATAGATTCATCATCGTCCGTTGTGATATATTTCAAGTAAAACTATACCGCAAAACAAAATAGAGAATAATAAAATGCTTGAGCATCCGTAAATCTAAAGTTTATTTCATTTAATTTCAGTCTAGAAATATGTGAATCGAAGATTGATGAGCATTACTTGGAAGGATAGAGACGTGAAAGTTTAAGATAATATTCATGGTATTACCGAGCTTTATAAACTCAAAGTTGAACTTCTTTTAGATTTGTTGTAAGGAAGAAAGAGCACTGTTCTTAGAAGTCCAAAACTGAAGACTTCTGTATGTTTGTAACATACACTTTCCTTTCTGATCATTATAATATTGTTTCCAGTGTTAACGTAAGTAAAAATAAAAAGTGTGCCTATGCTTTATGGGTATAATATTGATGTTATGCTTAAACAGAACAAAAACGATATGTATGTCGTGTTTCGTTATTCTTGCCAAAGAACGAAATATTCAGCAGTGTGTACACATATATTTATTTGCCGAAAGCAGAATGAACGAAAAGAAAAAAGATTGTCCATATTCATGATTGTGCTTAATTTTTTTTGTTTCTAATATATGCGCACGCTATTGGCTTACATTGTACAAGCAATATTTATTCATTTTTTTTGTGAAATTAACATTCTTTTATATGCACTTTCGCGAAGATTGACTAACCTAGTAAAGTATACAATCGAAAATATGTTCAAAATGTCAATCATAATGCACATTATATTTCATCTTTTTCTTATTATTACTCTGAACATCATTGTTGTTCATAGTCAAGTTGCTTGTGGTGGAAGTCATTTTGGTGGTAGTTGTAGTCGGAGCCGCTATCGAAGTAATTGTATTGCTTGAAAAATAAGCAGAAATCATTGCAGGCAGTGTAATAGATGATGTTTTTGCTTTAATTGCAATTATCTGTCTGATCATTTACTGTTATCGGCGACGTCGAGGTCAACCATCACAATTGAATCTCGCTTTTGTCACTCGAAACTCTGCAGGTGGATAAAATCGAACCTATCAACTTGTGAGGAAAACTGCTTTAAGAATGAAATCTGACTAGGTCCATATTATCAGTATGGCCGATGGAATGGATCACATAAAGTATCACTGTCCTTTGATCGTATATCGGCTTACATAACTGACCACAGATATGGTAATGTTGGAAAGTTAATTATTGATGGAACATTTTCTACGGAAACTCACTGAATTGCAATGACTAAAGTATATGAATCAGGCACTGATGATTTTCAATAAAATTTCGAAAATACAGTAACTCTACAATTAACATGCAATTCAAATCATGCTCAGGTTGAAGGTAAATAGTTTGTATACAAATGAATCGTTATCATGATGAAGACAAATTCGAACTCAAACTTGAAGATTTATCAGGAACACTTCTCGAGAAAAAGAACGATTGAAGTATTTTCATTTCTAGAAATACTTTCATTCATAGACATTTTGTAGTAAAATAAGTAAACTACTTTTGATCTTCTCAGTAGTGTGAGACTAGAAAGTTGAGTTTAAGTATGAAAAAACACAGCTGAAGACAACCTTGAGAAAATAAGATATAGTGTAAAAGGCACTACATTTTAATAAAAGAGTCGATTCACACTTTGATTGATTGCTTGTTTTAAGTGCACTTATCTCCGTTGTCAAAAATTGCGATCTACGTCAGTTAGATATAGGAAATAAACAGTATGGTGTATCTCATTTGGATGAACATGCAGTTGGAATTTGCGATATCTAACGACAGACTCAAACGTTTCAGCAGCTGCCTAATCGTATTAAGCCAAGACAGTATGATTACGTCCTTCGTCGAGAAAATATGTAGTTGCGTAGTGTTGAGGGTGAGGATGAGGATGTGTAGAAATAAGAAGCCATCTTCATACTCTTATGAAGTAATTCAGTCTTAAATACATGCAATATTGAAACATAGATATGAGTAATCTTCACAGAGACACACGCATACTTTCTCGATCAAATAATCTTTCGACACGCTTTATTGTTATGAAAAACACAAGGAAGTAATTGTTGGAAACCAAAGTAAAATATAATATTTCATATTAAATTAATAGTAAACACGAACTTCTGGTTGGATCAAAATGAATAATAGTCGTTCGGATTGCAAAATGTTGGGGTGATTGTTGATGTACTACTACATTTGACTGATGTTGAGGTGGATGTGATTGATTACCATACTTGAGATTACTAATGATTGCTTCCATATTCGACAACTTGATATTGATTCTGTATTTTATTATAAGTACAGTAAACTCTAGCTATGCATAATCAATTATTCATACCATCAATTTATTCAAAATAAACTAGTATTACTATGGTTATTAAATATAATTTTTCTATTTTTGCACTTGAATCAGAACATCATTTTTCTTTTTCTCTCTTTCTACGTTGTAAATTAATATTATTTCTGGAATATACCATCAAAGTAATATTTCGAGAAGTCATTTGGTCAATTCATGATCGAACGAATGAAAAATTGAGACATGATAAGCAAAATATTGCTCTAAGGTGATATACATAGGAAAAACCTCATGAAAAAATCGAATTAACAATGTACAAAAAAAAAACTTAAAAAGTTTATTTGTTTTAGAAGATCAGCTATATCTATGTCCTGACTTTTAAATTTTGATTAGTCGTCGTCATTTACGGATTGATCTTGAGAATTTGACCTATAGCAATCGTATGATCAGCTTCGCGTAAGATGAATCGACCAAGTTTAGAAAAGTCTTTATACGTCTCCATACAAATGACCGCATTTGGTTCTGATAATTCGAAGCGAACGATCGCTGTTTGATCTTGTTTGATGAAAGGCTTCGATAGTTTAGTTTTATTACCAGTTTTACGATCAATTAACACAATTAATTTTGTCAATTCAACTTTCATCACAGTGTTATAAAGGTGAAGAACAGCAGGAAATCCTACGGATATAATTGAATCGTAGTCGATGATGGCCACCTTATAATAGAATCATATCAATGATGTGCTTTTCTCAATCAATAAAAAACCTTACTTGAGCATCGAATACTCTACCTACATGACAAGGCGCATGGATTATATCACACAGAACAAATCCAGATGAGATTTCCTAGAAATCAATACTATATCTAAGGAATGATAAGATATACGAGACACTTACTTCTTCTTCGATATTTTTCAGTTTTAATCGAACGTTTTCACCACATACACAAAAGTCCGTTTCCATATCTTCATAATAGATGTTTGTCACTTCAACACGTGTTCGATTTGGCATGATCAAACAACGATCACCGACTCGGACTTGACCCGATTCGATTTTGCCCAGAGCAATCACACCCATATCCTATATATCCAACAGTAAATCTCAACAAAACATGTCTTCATCGAAAACAAACTTTATATCGTTCAACAATCGGCATTCGTAAACAGCCGTCAATATTTCGATCGAAAGATGGAAGTGCATCCAAATATTCGATAAAAGTAAGTCCACTAGAAAAAGTAACTCGTTCTAATCATTACGTTCATCATCATCCAAAAATTACACTTACGTATACCATGGTACAACTTCTGTTCCCGGATGTTCAATGAGCATCGCTCCATTTATTCCACTACATGGTATAAAAATAATATCTTTCTCAGGTTGGAAACCACACATCTTGAGATAAGGTGTTAATTTGCCTTGAATTTCTCGGTATCTTGCCTCCTGCCAACCTACAGTCGAATCATCCATTTTATTGACGAGAACAATTAAATTACGGACGCCGACCGCTTTCACTAGCATAGCATGTTCCCGTGTTTGTCCTCCACGTTCAAATCCTGTTTCAAATTCGCCTTTGCGGGCTGATATGACCTAAATGAATTGAAATACAGTTGAAGATCGACTTCAAAGATAAATGACGAACCAGAATGGCAATATCAGCTTGTGATGCTCCACCGATCATGTTCGGTACGAAACAGCGATGACCCGGTGCGTCTAAAATGGTAAAATGTTTTCTTGGTGTTTCAAACCATGCTCGTCCAACTTCAACAGTTTTTCCTCTTTCGCGTTCTACTTCATCCGTATCCATTGCATATGCAAGAAACCATGAATCACGTCCTCGATTTCGCGCCTCAATTTGATATTTTTCCAAGGTACGCTTGTCAATCTGTCCAGTCAGGTATCTTCAATATGCAAAACAAATTATTTCACTAACGAAGTTTTCGGTTAGAATGATCAACTTACAGTAATTGTCCACCAATAGTTGATTTGCCGGCATCGACATGACCACAAAAAAGAATATTGATCGGTTCTTTTTGTCGCACGGAACCATGCATTGGCGGCGCCCGAAGACCTGCTTCCACTATTTCAATACATACAAGTTCGATAAGAAAATTTTAATTATGAACTTACTAGAATCATCATTGTTATCGAGTGGAGAACGATCATTTTTCGATTCGATTGTTGTGTGTACACTCGCATGAATATATTCAGACGAAGGCATAAATTCCATGGCGTTGACATTCAAAACAGACAAATGGGATGTCGCTGCCCGTATTTTTTCGTCAACACGATCGTAACAGTTATTCAGAAATTCATCCATTATGTTATTGCTACTATCTATTCAATTTTTTAAACATGTCAGCCAGCAACACAATCTTTTTATACTATGCGAATTTCGTTAGAAGCATTATCACATGTAATTTCACCTTGAGAAATATGTCGCAATTATTGCATGAAAGAAAGCAAGAAAGGAAAAAACAATGAGTAATGCGCCATGCAAATATATTTGTTGCGTTCTGTGTTTAGTCAGGCATAGAAAAACACATTTATATTAATAAAATAAGAATGATACCACATTTATTTAATGAATTAAATGTGATATTTAAGCTCACCTCTCCTTTCCAGTGTTTCTTAGGGGCGCCTGAGCGAAAATTTATGAAACTCTGAAGGTAGATAGTTCTCGATGAATAGATTAAAAGTTATCTTGAATTTAAAATTGTTAAAGATCACCTTCATGGACTTCTGGAGATCTCAAGGACTCAAAAGTGACCTAAAGTTTAACACTCACAAAACTAGAAATTTCGACTTTTTTAGTCGAACTTTTTCTATAATAACTAGGTTCCAACTGGGATATGGTTTTTTTTGATAAATTCCTAAAACTTTTTCCAGGAGAAATAAAATATCGAAGACCTCGTCAAAAACTTGGTTTTTCAGGATGCTAAAAGCTTTGTGAAGCCTGCTAAATTTCATGGATAAAATGTTCCCAAGACCAAGAAAGCTCGCATTTCAATTTATTCGAAGTACTTCCAAAAAAAATTTAGCTTGATCGACTTAAAAGGTGCGAAGAAAAAGGGGGAAAACTTCTATTTGTCACCAAAGAAAACTAGTTTCTAGAAACGTTCTAATTAAAAAACTTGAAGAAAAATTCTTTTTTTTTATCTTTTACGTCTATATTTTTGCCGAGTCTGAGATACTTGTGGTGATTTCACATGAGGAATTCGAATGTGAGGTTGGTTTTAATTAATTAATTATTAAGTTTTGGTTAATTAACGAAATTTTCTGCATAAGTTGAGCAAAATCAGTAGAGGATGGAGAACATAAATCTGGGCTCGGCTTCTATTTATTAACTAGTTATTAGTTAATTGTTAGTTAATTATGGATTTATCATCTGGAACTCCCATAAAATTTGCTCGAAAGTAATCATAGATGAAACATCTGAATCTACTGTACATTTTAATTAAGTAACCAATTATTAGTTGATTATCAAGAGTTTTTATAAAATTTGACTAAAAGTAACCGAGCATGAGGAATCCAAATATGAAATTATTTCCACTTTTTTCTTTCTTATATTATGATTATTTTATTTTTAAGTTTTAATCTACTGGATTTCAAGAGATTTCAGATAGTTTCATATAAGGTTGATTTAACTACGACAAGAAATAAGACATCAGAAGCTTTCTTTTATGGCCGCCAACATCAATATTAAAAAGATAATTCGTTCTTGGTATGTGCATTTATTTATAAATCTTTTATTGCAATCAATCAAATGCTTCTGATGCATAGTTATATTTTTCTTGTTGATTAAGACGTTGTTCAATAATTAATCACCCATGTCGTTCTTGTTGTTGAGTTGTTCCGAATACCAGATTGTTTGAGCAGTTTTGTAATTGACAATTCATAACCATCGTCATAAAGAGTAGCAACACGTAATGCAGTATCATGAACGTATCGTCAAGAATGAAACTGTGTTTTTAGAAACAGCGACTAAATGTAACTATGGTATGATTCATTAGGGTTTGTTGTTTCTTCAACTACTACTTTTGATAATACTGCATTGGAACACATTTTTTCAGAAACTGGTAAAATGACAGACTATGTTTGTTGAAATCAAATGAGTTTAATTTATAAAGATGGCATTTGCTTGGGTCATAGTAATCATGATTAAGATTATCTCGAGTAGAGTTGTGATGGTTAAAAGCAGCTAAAAGCAAAGATATTTAGGAAATATTAGTATAAATAGTGCATATTCCACCAAGCGACTTTCATCGATTTCAAGCTTTTCACATAAGATCAGATAGTTGAACTATAATAAACAGTTAGTTGATGAATTTTATCACCAGTTAATCGTTCATTTCAATCTCCCATTGGTGAACCATCTTCTAGATTTACTCTTCTGTAGCTATCTTTGAGTGCTTCTAGAGTGGTGCGCATTCAGTATAAAAGGTAGATGACTTATCATAGAAAGAAAAAAATTACCGTTTTGAAAAATGGTTTTTACATTGGAGACGTCGAATAGGAACTTCATCATACGATTTAGCATTAAGAAGAGTTAGCTCATTGTTAGCATCACCATCACCTATGAACATTATATACCGTAAAAGATGTTTCGCTTCGGATCGACGAAACATTTTAACAATTTCTAAATCATTCTGAATTGTAATTAAACGTTTCACAGAATAACTTTCTTTAACCTGCAACTTCCATTCCAACCGTTAAACCTGAACAGTTTTCTTCGCAACTGCTTTCAAGATGTTCAGCTAAAAGTCGTTGATATGTTTCAAGATTATTTTTTTATCCCCAATAAACCCGAACAAGTAGTGCAGTGTTGTCTAAGACATTCGAAATTTAAGACTTGTGAAGGATCCGAAGTTGAGCAAACAGTCTCGATTCTATATAAAACTAGAATGACCTCGATGTGTTAGTCATGTATTATCGATTGACACTTTGACATTTGTCACTCCCTCTTGATCAGCAGCTTCAGGCGACTATTCCGCTGCTTCTTCAGATATAAATATAACTACATGGGATTCCGGAACTTCGCCAGTATAGACTTTCGGCAATTATTGGCGAACATCCAGAGGAAAATTATATGAGCTTTCATCAATTGAGTGAAGTACTGATATCGCAAAAAATATATAAAAGCTTTGTCGATTATTGTAAAATGTACCGCAGTACAAACAGTTATGAATATGGATGGTGTCAGTCCCTATCCAACTTCACTGCTACATTCAAATTGGCGAAAGATTATTGGACGTTCGCCAGTTGGCGAATATACAGAAAGTGTACTGGCGAAAGTTCACTGGACGTTTGTCAATGGCGAATGTCCGATTTGCGAAAGTCTTATTGGCAAAGTTTCGGTAACCCACTAAAGGTTCAATACTTATACTCAATAAACTATCATTTAGAATAGTTATTTGATGTTGAAATAGCTAAATAGTGTTGATATTAACGATGGATCAATTTGGAAAAAAAACAATACCTGTGAAAGAAAATCTTTTATTTTATCGATTTTAAAAATTACATTTAATTTTTATTTTTTTATTTTTCTGAGATAAATGCATGATGGTACTTCTATACTTGACCAACTAAAATAAAATAAAAATGGACAAAAGAAAAGTATTGATAAGAAATAGATGCCTCTTAAATATAACATAATAATTGCCATCATTGCTAAAATTTTCTCTAGATAGTATTCAATCAGTCATAAATATTATAACGAGATGATTTACGATATAAGGATCGATATATTGTTAATCACATATTGAAAAATCTAATAATTATAATCATATTTCAATGTCAGTTATATTGAAGAATATGATGATTATAATGTACTTGACAACAACTATAGAACATATGATTTTTCTAGAACAATGATATTAGAGCAAGTTATATTTTCGACTTCAACATCTCGTGCTGATTATGAAACGACCTTTTCTTTTTTAATGTATCGATCAAAAAAAAAGAATTGATAAACAATCAAATGATTTATTTCTTAAAAAACTAACTTTACAAGAAAAAAATCGAGAACATCAACTAAGATATTGTCAGTCTTCAATCTGTGGAATTAAATCATTGAGTACACAATTAATAAGATTACCAAAAAAATCTTTGTTGGAGGACTTTTCGTCAACTTCCATTTTAATTTTGTTCAGTACAATGTCTGCAAATTTCCTTCTATTATTCTTAATAACCATAGTAATAAATGGTATCAATACTTATTAATGTAATAACGATTTAATTTCTTCAAATTGTCATTTAAATCATGCTGGAATCTATTATATTCATTTAAATTCTACTACCCATGTGTTCAACTGCGGTCAAACTGCGGCGCAGTTGCGTCGCAACTGCGATCGCACTGTGACCCCTATTTGCGATAAAAAAATCGCATTTGTAACAGAAGACGCCCAGTCAATATCAGCATTTTCAAAATAAATAAAAAATTAATAAAATTAAATAAAATTAATAAACTTTAATAAAATCAATAAAATTAAATAAATTAAATAAAATAACAGTTAATCAATTAAATTAATAATTAATAATTAATTAGTTCATAATAATTAAATAATTATTAATTCATCACTTAATACACCATTGCATTAATTTCTTTTTTAGAAAAAAAATGATGTATCTTTCTCATTGTAAAAAGTTAAAATGAGATAGAATGCTTGTGACAGTTCCTTTTATACTCCCATGCGCCAATCGAAACTACGACGACTGCGTCGCAAATGCGAACGCGACTACGCCGCAGTTATGCGCACTGCGGGCACTGTGTCGCAGTTGCCAAAAAAATTGTGACATGGGTAGTCACTCATATTATGAATATATTTCACTTAATATCGAAGGTAGTGCAATTATTCTTGGTTCAGATCAACAATTTGCTGTATCACCAATAACAAAACGTGCCATCGTTCAATCTTACACTAGTATTGTAGCAAAATGTTCATGCGAAGTCTATCAAAATCAACAAAGAGTTTAATCAATAGTTACAATTTTGTTTATCAAACAAAAGCTCTAAAAAGTTATGCTGTTATTGAAAAATCTACATTCATATTGAATTCTCAGTCATTAAAAATACAAGGTCAAAAAAAATCACTTTCGTCAACTTAAATTTAAATCAATCATTCACTGAACTCAAAATTTAAAAAGTACCTTTTGTATTTGATATGAATGGGTACAAATTGAAAAGTTTTGTTCATAGTCATATGACAAAGAGAGTAGAATGTGTGTGATTTTTCTTAGACAATAAACTAAACTATTCGAGCGCGTTTCATACACGCATTTAATTAGTTTTATTACTCGATTTCGGATCTGGATAGACATAAACGTTAATGTATGCTTTTTCACATAGGAAATGTTTACATGATGGACGAAAATAATGGCATAAATCTGTAATTGTTTTCGCTCTTGGTGGTAACATATCTGATGGATAAAGACCAAGAATAATATGCCAAAGATATTCGAAACTTCCACCAAACCATTTCATTCCTTTTCCACCAGGTATTTCTCGATCAAGTGGTGATGCACAATATGGCTGAAGACTTGCATTGTAAACTGCTGACCATTGTTCATAAGTATAGTGTAAAATTCGTTCTTTTCTTACATAAAATTGTGCACAGCACATTGTGGAAACAACACTATGCTCTTTCGGTTGAATACGATGTGGATTTAATTGTAAATCACCATCAAAACCAAATAAATTTAGTAAATATTTTGCACATTTATATATCAAAGTTTGATTATCAATTGGATCACGAACTTGTGATGTCCATGGATGATTTTGTATCCAAAGATCATTGATTGATGTATAAAAAACATCATCACGAATACATTGTATTGCTTCAAATGGATTTAATGAATGATGAAATGGATTTGCATGAATAAATAACATTTTATCTGGTAAATCATGATAAAAATCATAAATGAATTTTAAATAAATACCGGATTCTTCATGAACATTGATCGAATATGGCCAATTAAGTGGTGGATTACACTTGGAGTCAAGACGTTGATATAAATAAACATCATATGTTCTTGATGGATTTTTATTAAATAAATCAAGTCCATAACGTAACCATTCCGGCCATTTCGCATGATTGAACCAATCGATTTCTTTATATATTGCTGGAATTACTACAAGACGATCTTTTTTCCATCGACTTGATTTTACATCTGATGAAGTTGATTGTAATTTATAGAGATTCAATGTTAATAATATCCCAATAAATATTAATAAAATATATATTTTACTGAAAATGTCGAAAGTTATTTAAAATTTTATCATTATTTTAGTTAATCTTACTAATTTCTAATTCGAACCATGGGAATGAAGTTTTGAGATTTTTTTTAAAGAAAAAGAAATTTTGTTAAATATAAACAAAAAATGAGAGAAATTTTTCATGTTGATTTTCGAAGGAAAGAAAAAAAGACTTGAAGGATTAATTTTCTTTTTTTATTCTGTATTTGCAAAATGAATCGTTTATTCGGTGGCAAACTCGATTTCAACAAAAAATGAAGATTATTCTTCAACACTGATATTTCAATAAATACATCAAATTTATTCTTGATTTAATTCTGAAAAATCTGCAGATCAGATGCCTTTGAAATGTAATGATTGGGATCTTTACAAACACATTCTATCTCATTTTCATTCGATAATGACTACGAATGGCATATTTACTTTACTTATCAAGTTACATAACTAAGTAGCTAAAGTAGTTACTTAGTTACTAGTAAAATAAATGTAAAGTGCTAGCTCTACTACGTAATATAATGAATAATAAATTCTAAGATTATTTCCACACTCATCTTCTAGTGAATCTACCTTATTAGCAGATATTAGTACATATGATATTATGTATTCATTCAATTTATTTGTGGATCTCCTGTACTAATATCCCTGTGTCAATTGATAAGATCAGAGCAGTTTCGATTCATTAGATAATGTGATAGCTATACTCACCCTCATGTGAATTCTACTATTTATTTCTTCGAAATAGTAGATATGGTATTATACATTGAATTTTTTATGTTAATCCCTCTGTTCTACTTGATAATCTTTATCTGCAAAAATGAAATACTTTTACTTTGTATCGTGGTAGTTTGTCGTGCCCTCATTCTCTGTATAAGTATATCAATCATCAGAACTTTCATAGTTCTTCCCTTTAAAGAGAAGGAAAAAAACAATATTTTTGTTAAAATTTTTACCGCCACTTTAGTTTACATGGAGCAGTCATTCTATTCCACAATGTACAACATTGCAGAATCGGTAGGAATTCCTTCTAACTCCGTCTTCACTCAATTCACGGATTTGAGTCATGACTGGATGAATACAAGATGATATAATAATAATAGAAGTTTTAATTCTGGAATACTCAGAATTGATGAAATTGATTTCTGGGATGAAATTGTTTCCAGAATGTTCAACATCGTGGGATAGACAGTATTCCTTTTTTCGTGGAAATTTTTTTTGCCCACTTACTTTCACAGTTTTGAAACATAATTAATTATAATTATTTTCTCCAATTATATTTGCACACATTTACCAAGTTAAGATGGGTATTCAAGGTTTGCAAAATTTTGTCGAGAAAAGATTAAATCTATCCCAGCAATTTCAACTTTGCAATTATGACGTTATATTTGATGGCAATTCGACTTATCATCAAATGTTCTCTTTCTCGTAGAGAAGAATTTAGCAAACATAAATTGTCTGCTTGTTTGCTTGTGTGTCTGCACTTCATTGGTTGATCGAAGAATAAGATAAAAATAAAGGGAAGTATTTTTCATAAACCTTGAGCAAAAGGTAATGGGGGTAGGGAGTTCAAATCTGAGGTAAGTTTTTACTACTTATTAACTGCCAATTATTAATTATTAATAGTTTTCTATAAATCTTGACCGAATGTAATCAGGAGTGGAAAGTACACATGTGATTTTCGTTTTTTGTTAATTAATTGTTAATTAATAAAAACAAATAGTTTGCTAATAGTTCCAAAACAACATTCCTACGAGAAAGAGCTGAGCGAGTCGTCGGATGAGCGTTACTTGTTGTAGCAAAAGTTGACTTATTTTGACATGCATTATAGTATTTTGAAGCTGAAATTAAATTAGAATACTTGCTGAACTTAGACATATCAATTAGCAAACAAAAAATTTGAACTTTATTTCTAGTCGTTTATAATCCAGCACTTATTTATTTAGTTTCTTTCTATTTTTCCTTTGTGTGCCAAAAAACTTATATGTATAATATACAGATCCGTGATGAGTGTTACAATTTTTATATAAATCACACGAAACATGTCGACGAAGCAAAACTCTACATTTATTTTTATTTTACAAGCACATCACTTTAATCAATTTTCACAAAAGATTGATTGCTGAAAAGCAAAAGTTGAGAATAGCAGATTGATTTGCATCTTAGATATACGGGTTGATCTGTTTAACAATTGACTCGCTCTCACCCTTTATAACTTGGTCTTGTGATTTTTTTCAATTAATTTAGATTTACCCATCATCTGATGATTCCTTTAGCCAGAATGAAATTTATAGATTATGGTAGCTATTCTCATCCACTTTCAGAATTCTGACAAGTTTACCGTTGTTTTTCAAAACAAGATAGAGTCAAGAAATCGATTAATCCTTGTAGAAGGGTGTAGCCACATAATTTATGATTCTCGCCCGAATTTCAATAGATTAGAATTGAGAAAAAGATATTTTTTATCATATTGTTCAGGGTTTGACTAAGTTTCCTCGAAGATATTATCAAATTTCTTGACAGGATCTTTGCAGAACCTTGAATAAGCAATCATGACCAGTTTTGTCCCGGTTTAAAGATCTCATTAGATGTTAATGTATGCATACAGGTTAACACAATTTCCTCTATTCTAGCGGCTAATTGCAGTTTCGTCATTGTTTGATGATGATGAGTTTGAGCAAAGCCATCTGATGAGACTCTTAAGGAAGGTCGAAGCCAGTCATGACTGCTTATTCCAATTACAGCAATTGGGTAAAACTCGTTACGAAGTTAAACTCGTCATAGTACCCTTGAGAAAAAAGCCTCTTCGTATATCTTCAAAATAGTAACATCAAAATAACTAAATTATTATGACAACTATCAAGCGTCTTCTTTTTGATAATTAATAGATAATTGAAGAGAATTATTATGTACAGCTTAATTTTTTGATTTTAATTTGACAAGTGTTGACCTAGAATATATTAAAGGGTGTTTCGTAAGTAACGACCCCATTTTAGTTTTTGCTGTATCTTTGGCATATCCAAAGGTGGAATAGTTTTAAATATATACATTTTGAAGAGCAGCATCTAAGCTATCATTCAACATAAGTTTCAC
>JAJEKB010018157.1:0-12592 GCA_022393335.1 Macrotrachela quadricornifera
ATAGCACGTATTATACCATTACAAATTGAATCAATTAATGAAGAAAAACTTCATCTTGATTGGACATCATTTTTATCTACATCAGCTATACGAGCTTATTATATACATTATACGTGTTTAAATAATGGAGATGTACAAACAATGAAAGTATCAAAACGATTTCGACATGCTGTAAATAAAAGAAAAAATAAAACAATAAATTAAAAAATATTTAAAAAAAAAATTTTTTTCTTTATTAAGGTTTTACGTGGTTTACGACCAGGTTTTACTTATGGAATAATGGTTATGGCCGTTGATAAGAATGGTGGAGTTTTATATACATCAGATAAAAGTACTATTCAAATGAATGCTCCACCAAATGCTCCAATTGTTGCTATCAGGTAATTAAAACCAAATATATATATAAATATATGTGTATATTTATTACCAATTTTATTTTAGTGAACGTACACATAATCATGTTAAACTTGAATGGCGTCCAGCAGCAAGTTATGGTGAAAACACAGTTGTCGGTTATAAAATCTTTGTTAATAATCGTTTAGCAGCTATACTTTCACATGATCAATTAACCTATACATTAACAAATGGTACACCATGTGATATTTATACAGTACATGTACAAGCATTAAGTAATGACAAAAATGTTGTTAGTCCAATGTCACGTGGTATTCAATTTTCATGGCCAGGAATTAAAGCAGGTGCATTTAAACGTATAGATGATGGGCAAACAGGAACTATTATTGTCAGTTGGGAACATCCACAATTGGAAGATGAAACGGAAAAACTTATTGGTTTTAAAGTAATTAGATAAAATAATAATTAAATATTTACAATTTATATCACTTATTTTCTTACGAAATAGTTTATTTTATATGAAATAGTTGGTTCATTATGACTAAATTAATCTTTAGAATACACCTTTTCTCTTTTTTTTTGGCCATTTTTAATTCTCGAAAAGAGTACAATCAATCAAGCTAGAATTGTACCATTAATAGAACATGTATGTTCAAGAAAAAAAATCTAACGATGATTTTTGAGGTTTTTTACTAAACAATTCTAGCTATCTGTAGAATTGCATCGTAATACAATACGATTTGTATGGAACTTTATACAATTGGGTTGAAAACTTATTTTAAAGATATCTTATATCATATGTCAGAGATTTTAGCTTTCAGAACTCTATAAATTCGGATAAGAAGATCAAAAAACGAAGATGGATAATTCCTGTATCCTTAAAATCGTGCGCTAAATCGCGATAAAATCGCCGATTTTTTTCCGATTAGTATGACAATTTCTGTGATGAATCGTGGTTTCGTAGTCGATTTTTATTCTGTGTTACAGGATATCGTATCCGATTTTATGCATATATATTAAGTTTATTTTTATCTTAAAAACTTTATTACTTTCTGAATATTTTTATTGGAAAATAAAGCTTACATTAATTTACATGAACAAATTCTGCAATAAAAACGAACATAAAATATGCGTACAATTTTGTATAGTTAGATGAGAAAATGTACAAAAAACTGAAGAAAACTAATGATATGTTCTTATGTGATAGTTGCAGTGTTAAATTAAATTTTTCGTTGAGAAGATTTAATTTGTATTCGTTGTTTATAAAGCAAAAATTTAAGAAAGAAAAAAAAAAGTAAAATTTTAAATGAAAAGTATAAATTCACATACGATGGTAGTAATGATAGGAGGCGTCGTTATATAAAAGTCATTCAAGTTTCAGTTTATATATATCATCATAAACTAGGTTATCCAAAACTGGATGTATGTAAAAAAATTTTAATTAAAGAAATTCTTAAGCTGAAGATTTATCTGAAACAAATTATATGTTATCAAAGAAATAGCTTTCAATAAATGAATGTGAAAAAGACACTTAGTTCGATCGTTTTTATAATTGTGCAATCTTATTCATATTGCAGTAGTGACATCCATACCAAAATAAAATCTTTCATCGCCTTTTAAATCTTTAAAATTATGTTCAATAACTGTGTAGAAATTATATTTAACTATTTTCCTAATGAATATTAAAATATTTCTTGAATTAATTTCTAATTCATTATCAATTATCGAAATCAGCAGTTAAACGCGATTTATCATTCTAATTTATCAGTGATTTTTGAAAAATCACTTCTTCTTCTATAATCGTGATAAAATCTGATTTAATCGTCGATTTTCTCTCAAATTACGATTAATCGCGATTTTACGCCGATTTTTTTCTAAATCGGCAAAATCGCGGCGATTTTCGAGACATGGGTTACTAGTTTCCAATATCTTTGATAAGAATTTTATTCTGGTTGGACAAAGCTAGAGAAAGATCATATATAGTTACGATGGTTCATAGATTAATAATTTTAAAATGTTAGATTTTCTTTTCTAAATACTCTTTTTATTTGATAATTCAAATGAAAAAAATTTCGTGTAAATATTATTTTTTGTTTAATATAGTTATTTTCGGAAAATCTTGCAACACATTCTGTACGTTTACATGGTGAATATGATGCTGCTACACATCAAGCAACAATCTATGATTTAAATAATGGAAAATATCGTCTTTTGCTTGAAATTCAAAGTGAAAATTATTGTGTTCGTGCTCGACCAATTACAATAATGTCTGGTCGTTTTAATACATTAGTTAATCGTCAAATATCTCTTGATTCAGCTAAATGTTTTATTAAAAGACCAAAACGGTAATTGAATAATTGAAAAAACAAAAATTTAATTAAACTCTAATTTGTCTAGATTTCGTTCACCAGCAGCGAATATGCTTACACCTCCACTTCGACATATTCAATATTCATAAATGAAAAAAAAACCGATTAATTCATGTGATATTTTATTAAAATAAATTTTTCTGATCTTCCGATATTGATCTTACTATGTGAGAAATCGCTTTTTTTTAAAATGAATATATCTCTATCATAAGAAAAATTTTAGACATTTTTTTTATAAACATTTTCTTTTCTTTTTATTAGAAATTTAACTCATTATATTCCATGCTTATATTTTCTTAATCTATTTGTTTCATTTACATATGTTTGTTATTGTCGGTCTGTGTGATTATGGGCTTTCCTCTCATTGTATGTTTTTAACAGAAATAAATAAAGAATTCTCATGAGATTATATTTTAAATTTTCAATAATAAATATCAAAATATATAGGAACAACACATTTAGATTGATTCGATTAGTTGTTAAGAATAAAAATTAGCAAATAATATGGTAATATGTACCTCTATCAATATTTTATTTCAAACAATATTTGTTATTGAAAAAACCATTTTTGTTTTTATTTCACTCTATTATTAATTTGTTTAAAAGTATGAAAAATTTTTTTTGAAAAAATTAGAGTATTTGACAAAAATAACACGTTATTGCATAGGGTCATGTACCCACGCTTAAAGCGACTTATTCTATTCTATCGATCGAATAAATAATTTCTTTCGCAATGGTAAGATTGTGTCTCTAGACGAGAATTGTTCTATCGATTCTCTTGACGATTTTTTTCGTCTTTTCTCTCCTTCTGCAGACCGTTATAACTATACTATATTTGTTTCTTTTCTGTCTTACCCGCTGTCTTCTTACTCTCGTCATCAATCATATATTCTCTATAATTATTACAACGAACTTATATATTTTTTTCTCCAATAGAAAACAACAAAAACCCGATACCAAGTGTCTTTACTAGGGTAGAGCAACTATCAACGATAAAAAAAAACTGTAATTCTATTTGATGTAAGTTTTGATTATATTTCATTTTTTTTAATTACACTCTTATTTCTAGAATAAAAAAAGCAATGACACAACGTAAAATTCTTTTTTTTAATTCAAAATCTTATGATGAAAAAACATTTAAAGCAGCTTTAAAAAATTTACATGGAGAAAATAAACTTCATTTTACATTTCTTGAAAGTAAATTAAATGAAGATACAATTTCTGAAGCTCAAGGTTATGATGGAATATGTATTGTTAATAATGATGCACGAGATTCAAATGTTATGGATAAAATTCATACTAGTTGTGATACCGTTAAAATAATTGCATTACGTAGTGCTGGATATAGTGGTTCATCTGTTGAGATAGCTAAACAATATGGTCTACAAGTATGTCGTGTACCAAGTTATACACCACATGCTGTTGCTGAACATTCAGTTGCATTATTATTATCACTTAATCGTAATATGCATCATGCTTTTTTTCGTACAAAATTACACAATTTTAGTTTGGATGGTTTAGTTGGTATTGATTTATTTGGTAAAACAGTTGGAATCATTGGTACAGGTGGTGTTGGATTATGTGCAGTAAAAATATTTTTGGGTTTTGGTTGTAAAGTTTTAGCATATGATATTTATCCAAACGAAGAAGCTGCAAAAGAAAAAGGTTTCACATATACTACAATGGATGAATTACTTCATGAAAGTGATGTTGGTAATGAAAAATAATTATTAAGTCTTATTTTTATATATAAAATAAATATAAATTTATTTTTAGTTTCACTTTATGCACCAATGAATGATTCAACTTATCATTTAATAAATAAAGAAGCATTAGATAAAATGAAACAAGGTGCAATGTTAATAAATACAAGTCGTGGTCCATTAATTGATACACAAGCACTTGTTGATTGTCTTAAATCAGGAAAATTACGTGGTGCTGCACTTGATGTATATGAATATGAAGAAAAATATTTTTATAGAAATTTTAGTCACAAAGTATAATAGAAAGAAAAAAATAATTTTGTTTTATTTTTAATTAAATTTTTATTTTAGGTTATGGATGATGATACATTAGCACGTTTAATTTCAATGCCAAATACAATTGTTACATCACATCAAGCATTTCTTACAGAAGAAGCATTGAAAACTATTGCTGAATCAATTGTTCAAAGTCTTCTTGAATTTTTTCATGTATCACAAACTACTGAAGTGAAATCTTCATGAAATTTATTTATTTATTTTTTATCAATTCTATTTGATAGTTTAATTAGATATATTTTGAAAAATATTTAATCAATATTTAGTGTATTATCATCCATAAATTATTAAGATAAAAACAATAAACAGAATTATTATTTAATTAGTTATGCATTTAATTTTAAAATATTTTATTTTTATTATTTTTTTTGAAATATCTTAAATATATGTTAATAGTTTACATAATGTTAATTAATAAAAGTTCTCCTTTTTCTATTTTTGGGTAAAGAGAAAATAGAAGAATGAAAATTTGTTTGTCTAATATTTGAAATATAAACCACATGCTGGCAGGATTTTATAGTATATTACCATTAAAATCAGCTATTAATTCTCGGTTATTAGAATTATGTACATTTGAATATAATGAAAATTAAATGATAAAAAAAATTACGTTTTCAAGAATTTGAATTCTTCAGCCTTCTCTTTCGAATAGCAAAAACGGCAGGTCTCTAGCTATCTTCGTTAAAGATTTTATAAACATTTTACCCAATACTTGTCTTTTAAAATTGCGATAATAGTTCATGTACAAGTGAAAGAATATTTAGCGAAATTCGACGAATTCTCGAGGAATGACGACAAAATTTAAGTGATGATATTATTGATATGTTACTCATTGCAAATTTCAAAAAAAAAAAATAGTACACGAGAAAAAACGTTGTACTATTTTGTTATTTATAACTATTAGTCTTTCATGTTAGTAAAAAAATGAAGGAGAGTGAGATAAAAACGCTGTAGAATAAGACATGTGTAGAACTTCTACAAGGTAGGGTAGGGCAGAGTTGTAACCATCCGGTTTTTAACGATCTAAAGAATTTTTGTATATACATTCTGACCTCCGTCAAAGTTAGGGTAAAAATGAACTTTATAACTTTTTAGAAATATAACTTTTCCCAAATAAATATGTTCAGAGCAAGTTTTAAATCTTTTATTGAAACAATCGTATTACTGAAAAAATTGCCAGTTTTATTTTTTCCAATTTCTCTAAACTTTTAATTTTTTTAATTGAAGTCTACTTCAATTTCATTGCAAAGAAGATCAAAACTGTGTTGCTTGAAATAAATTTCTCAACTTATCTGATTGAAGTTTTATTAAAAATCAGATTTGAACTCGAACTATCACTTATAGATAATTATTTGCTTTCTTTCCAAAACGTAAATTAAAAATCCAAGATTTGTAGATTGTCTTTACAAAAATACGAAAACAAGTGTTTTTGAATGACTTTTCTTTTGAACAGTAGTAAACGATTTAACATATCGGTTACATCTCGCCGAGCTCTACCGGTTAGAAAGTTTTCCTTGAACAGGATACGGTATATGAAAAAAAGCTTAACCTGTACACCTCTAAATTGAAGAAATAATCTTTATTCAATAAAATTGTAGTTCTTTTCAGAAAAGATTGTGTATCAAGTCGTTGAAATAATTTTAAAAGATAGAAAATTTGATCTATCTCTATCTAGATCATTTCATTCTACTAATGTAGATATAAATCGAATCCGATTAAAAGATATGTTATTCTTGTTGTTTTTTTGATGATATTCAATTAGTCTAGTTTTGTTTTAGACAAATAATTATGATCAAGATTGTTCTTGATGCTTTTTAATTATTGTCTAAAAAATCGAATTCTATGATGTTGTTTTTTATGTTTCATCAAAAAAACCTTTTTCTTTTGAATAATAATAGTTTAGAACAGCTGTTAATGATAAACATAATTGAGACAGGTGTATAACTAGAGGGATTGTAAGAGATGTAGTGTATTCTCTGGTTTTAGAAATTGTCAGCGCAATATTTTTCTATCACTGCTGCGTTTGAAATTTGCCTTCAATCACTGTAAAATATAAGATCAATTGATATTATACCCCTTTGGGTTTTAGACAAAGTTAAGTCTCTCCGAACATCAGATTTATAAAAAAAAATACACATTTATAGAAAAATCATTTTTTGTCATTTTAATTTCTGTATTCTAAATTTCGAGATTGAAAAGTATTAATACTTATATTTTTTTAAAATCTTCATATTATTTTGACATGATTTCATGTCTGAGGTAATTAGTCACCACTATTCTATAGATAAATATTTCATTGGATAAAAAAATATTTATATCTTAAAGAACAAATATAGAGAGATCTTTCTCTACAGAAAAAAAACCTATAAGTATTTACTACTACATTTATGAAAGCAAACGCTTTTAATATAGAAGATATAGGGGTTATTTTTGAGTACATCTTTTCTTTACGCTAGGATCGTTACTGCCGAAATGTAATGTTTTTTCTTCAGTCCGTCAAATACTTTTCTTTCCTTTTTTTTTCTCTGCTAGAACAACACTTTTGTTGCTGTTCTCTTCCTTCTATTTTTCATCCATGGTGGCATTGCTGTCGTCGTCGATCATTCATTCTGTATGGTTACCACAACTAGACTATATTTCTTCTAAAGAAAAGAAAAAAGTCACTCTCTGCCATTGACATAGAGAAATTACCAAGGACAACATCATCTTTAAGACTACTGTAATTTATTTACATTAAGTAAAGTGCATTATTCATTTGTATAATATTTTTATATTAATATTTTTCTTCTTTTCTTTATTTTTAGACAAAGTAAATGACACAACGAAAAGTGATTGTTTTTGATTCAAAATCTTATGATGAAAAAACATTTAAATTAGCTTTAAAATCTTTAAATGGTCAAGATAAACTTCGTTTTACATTTCTCGAAAGTAAATTAACAGATGAAACAGTAGCTGAAGCTCAAGGTTATGATGGTATTTGTGTATTTGTTAACGATGTAGTTAGTACAGATGTCATTGAAGTATTACATAAAAAATGTGATAAAGTTAAAATTATTGCATTACGTAGTGCTGGATTTAATAATGTTCATTTAGAAACAGCAGAAAAATATGATATTAAAGTTTGTCGTGTACCACGATATTCACCATATGCTGTTGCTGAACATTCAGTTGCATTATTATTATCACTTAATCGTAATATGCATCATGCTTTTTTTCGTACAAAACAACATAATTTTAGTTTGGATGGTTTAGTTGGTATTGATTTATTTGGTAAAACAGTTGGAATTATTGGTACAGGTGGTATTGGAATATGTGCAATTAATATATTTTTGGGTTTTGGTTGTAAAGTTCTAGCATATGATATTTATCCAAATGAAAAAGCTGCCAAAGAAAAAGGTTTTACATATACTACAATGGATGAATTACTTCATGAAAGTGATGTTGGTAATGAAAAAAAATTCTTGAGTTTTGTTTTTTATAAAATTTTGTTTTGTTTTTTTTTTAATTTTTTTAGTTTCAATTTATGCACCATTACTTGATTCGACATATCATTTAATAAATAAAGAAGCATTAGATAAAATGAAACAAGGTGCAATGTTAATAAATACAAGTCGGGGTGGTTTAGTTGATTCAAAGGCACTTGTTGATTGTCTTAAATCAGGAAAATTACGTGGAGCTGCACTTGATGTATACGAAAATGAAAAGCAATATTTTTTTAATGATTATAGTCAACAAGTAAGAGATTTTGTTTTTTTTTGTAAAGAAAAAGAACAAGAAATATTATTTATTAAGGTTATGGAAGATGATACATTAGCACGTTTAATTTCAATGCCAAATACAATTGTTACATCACATCAAGCATTTCTTACAGAAGAAGCATTAAAAAATATAGCTGAAACAACTGTACAAAGTTTACTCGATTTTTTTGATGGTAAACCACTTAATGAAAATAATGAAGTTAAAGCACCACCAAAAAAATAAAAACAAAAAAAACTTTAAATTATTAATTTTTAAGTAAAGACAATTTATTTATTATTTATTTTAATTAATATTTGATTTTTATAGTTGGACGAAATGTATTCAAAAGACATTCGATTATTATTTAGTTTATTATGATCTTTAAACCATTTATATAGACATATATAATTGATGAAATATTTTTTCAAAAAAAATAATAATATCAAATTTTAGCCTTCTGTCTTAGATAATTATACTAATTCTAGAAAAATAAATTTCTTTATTTGTCCTTTAAATCTTTTTCTAAAATAACTTGAATATTTACTGACAAGTTTTATTCTAAATAAAACATGTTGTTTGCATAAATTTTTCAAATCAATTAATATAAAATATTATATTAATTGATTTTAATTTAATTTACGTTTGATACTTCAAACTTTTGATTAATTTACTTGTAAAATTGTTGAGCAATATTAATATATTCTTGTTCTCATTTTGTTTTCCATGTTTGCATTATTTGTTTTAACTTATCTTTATTATATGAATCAATGTTATATCATTTGGATTTACCATCTGTTAAATAAATGATGTCAATATCTTATTTAAATTGCTTTTCATATAATAAGATCATGTTGATTTTGATGATAATATTGATTACCTCAAGCATGCATTTGTGGTTTAATGAAGAAGGAACTCCCCTTCAAGAGCCAATTTTTCCTGAAAAACTCGATTTTTGAAAACGCATATATTCTTGTAGCCCTAGATATTCTCTCTCAGGGTATGTATAAATTATATAAGAAGGGAACATATTTTGTCCGTTTACTGGAAACCATAGTGGAAAATCGACTGGTGTGTTGATTTGCTTCTCTTAGTTACCGATAATTAACATCATTCTATCATCTTTATTAATACTAAAAACTATCGCCTTATCGAGTAATCATGTTCTGAGTGTTGGAATCTAATAACGAAGCTTAAAAATAAGGTTATTTTTTGAAAAGATGGCGCTACAGTTACCTTGGATTTAGAATTCAGCTTAATTTTCTCTCGAAAATATCATCAATTTCAAGAACTTTTTACGTACTTTTCAATGATATACAATATGCTCTAGTTTTATACACAGGAATATCATCAACTACTTCGCAATGTTGTTATTCGTTTTTCGCAGCTTCACTTTTTTAGTGTTTACTGGCCACTGAGGAACATTTTCCCAATCCATTGTTTCAGATACGTTGCTGCTATTATTTTTATTCGAAGGATGAGACTTTTTTCTGGAAATTGATGGAACGGATTCTTAAAATATATTTCTGTTGTTCAGATATTTGAAAATCTTTGAAAGAGCTCAAAGTAGTTTTGCGATTTTCGTTTTAAAATGATCACTACAATTGAACAAAGACGAATTTTAAAAAAACTGTTCCTATAATTTCTAGATAAAAGATTTTTCTTCATTTAAAAACAAAGTTCAATATTTTCTATGCCATTGTACATGGAAAAATGTTCCATGTCGAAGGCTCCGTTTTCATGAGTAAATTGAGTATAACTCATTAATTATCAAAAATTACTGGTTTAAATTTTTATCGAATACTATTTGCAGTAGCTTTTCTATTTCCTGAAATTTTCATCCAAATCTGTTGTATCGTTTAGAAGATAGATTTCGGAAGGGGATTTCCTCCTTAATGAAATTTCATCAAAACTCGTAATTTTTTAAATTAGTTAACACATGAAACTAAGATATGATCGATACATATTTATTTGACCAAGATTGTCAAATTATTTAACCTAGATATTATTAATTTTTTTTGGCAAATAGATTATCTTGATCTGTTCAACAATATTATTGGAAAATATATCTCTATTAATATTGATATTAATAGTATCAGATTTTTTTATTTTTCACAGTTTTGTTAGAATGAATTGTCAAAAAAAATTTTAGTTGAGAATTTATAAGTTTTAATTGAACAGAAATCAATATTGTCAATAGAGAACTTTAATTATCAATTAATAAATGAATATAAAGATAAGAGTCAATTTTATCCAATGTAAAATGTATTGAATCATAATATGTTTCTACTGTTAAGCTTGCTGAATATAAGATATGGTTGTTTAAAGAGTTTTTTTTGGTTTATTTATATGTATCAACATTAAAATTAATAAATAAATAAAAGATCTAAAAAGAAAATACTTCTCGTGCCTGACAATTTGGCAATGTGCAAATTAAAAGAACTAGCAACAGTATGTAATAATGGATAAGAAGTTTGATTATATTGTTCACTAATATGATCTATTTCTACTAATAATAATATAACACTAACTAATAATGTTGAAAAATGAATACAAGAGAAAATTCAAAGAGAATTTTTTTCATGTAGTTTATTAATTTAATATATAGTTATTACAATCTATTATTTTATATTGATTCAATAATAGAGCTTTCGAGCAACACTACTCATCATCAGTATTAATATTTGCGAATAATACCAATAAATAACTTCATTTTCAATTAAAATAACTGAACAATAAATAAATTTTTTTAAATTTATTTTTCAAAATTATTGAAAAAAGTCCTATACTGATTATTTCAATTCAATTTATTCAAAATGAAGTTATTTATAGGCATTATTCGCAAATATTAATACTGATGATGAGTAGTATTGCTCGAAAGCTCTATTATTGAATCAATATAAATTAATAGATTGCAATAACTATATATTAAATTAATAAAATACATGAAAAAAAATTCTCTTTGAATTTTCTCTTGTATTCATTTTTCAAAATTATTGAAAAAGTCCTATTATTTCAATTCAACTAATAATGTAATTTAGCAATATAAACATATAAAACCGAGATAATCAATTTTGATTATTTCTAATTAGTTTAAACAGGAAAATAATTTTGATTTAATAGTACACTTCTGATAAGCCAATCTATGGTAATATACAAAGCTGGAACTTGATCTTATATATAGCGGAAACAATTTTGAAACAATTTTTTCTATATAGAAAATTTCCTTTACACCTCACAACAACAAAAACGCTCTTCAGTAGAAAATAATCTATATCAATGTAATTAAACCTAGTAGTCCCAAGTAGTTCATTTTTGAGCCACACTCAAAAAGTGCTCGATATCAGCTAATATCATCGATCGCTTTGCGCATTCTTCTATATGTTGTATTCTACTATTTTCACCACGCCATATGCGTTTCAATATCTATTCTTCACTAACATCATATGCACTCTTCCATGACGGCAGGTTTGTATTACCTTTTCAATGCACTCCTTTACATTGGACGACAACCTAGTCAACAACGACAAAAACAGATCGGTGCCAATGTAGTTTTAGACTTGCTAAAACCATTGTACGGTTCAAACAGAACTGTTACATTTGATAAATTTTTCACAAGTGTTCAACTTGCTAAAGAACTTCAAACGAAGAATATTTTGAATGACCATAGGACTCTTGTTTTACATATTAAAATAATGGAATGAAATATAGTGGCTTTACTAGTTTTATATGAATAAATAAATAGATAAATTTATAATGTATAAGTTAACTAGAGCTTTCGACATGTCAAATGTCATCATCAGTAACAAAGAAAAACAACAGTCTTATGGTTATTCAAAATATTATATTGAAATTAAATTATAGTTACATAGGCACGATAATATTATGAATTTGTTATTCGTAATTTATATTCAATAACAAAATTCAAAATTCAAATAATATCAACAAACAAGCAATAAAATAACATATATATATATTTTTTCTTTTTTCTTTTCTTTTCGTTGTTACTGATGATGACATTTGACATGTCGAAAGCTCTAGTTAACTTATACATTATAAATTTATCTATTTATTTATTCATATAAAACTAGTAAA
>JAJEKB010018159.1:0-20118 GCA_022393335.1 Macrotrachela quadricornifera
TTTTTTTTCAGCAATCCATGTACACACAACTATTGATTTAAGTTTAATATATAAAAATGCCATCCAAAAAAAGAATGATCATAGATATATTTCAAATAATTTAAGAATGGAAAGAGCTAGAGAATTGCTTTTCATCATCATGTAAATAAATGAATGAATGTGCTCTACCTGTTCACTAAAATATACTGAAAAGTCTTGCAAATTCAGAGTTTTATTAATGTTAATGTTTTAGATAGCTCATTGCATTTTTTAAATTTCATGGGAATGTGAATGATAGCTCAAAGATTTCTCTACAAAATGATGTAAATTTGACCTTTGTAGATATTGTGATTAGAAGATGGTGTACATTTGTTTTTATGCTTATATAAGTGATTTTCTCAATAGGGTATCTTGTGAGGTTATTTAACAAAACATATTGTTGCTTATGATCTTCTTGGTGGGAACTGCTGTTCTGAATTTCGAACAACTTTTTACATTAAAGATGAAATATTAGACTATGTATAAAGAATATGGATTCAAAATATACTGGAAAACGTTATTGATTTATATAAACGAACATTTATTCTTATATGGAATATGTCCCTAACTTGTATCGTCTTTGTCATCGTACATCATTACTCTTAGTATCCTTGAGATGTATGTATTTTGAATTCATATTTCTTCTACATACTCTAGTATTTTGTAAAGGAATTTCGGAGATATCTGTTACATAGTTTAGATATATAGGTTCGTATGAGACGTACAAAAAATGCAATGAATTCGATGAAATATTGTTGGTGATGAAACTCTGAATTTGCAAGAATATTTAGTATATCTTTGTGAATAGGTAGAGCATAGTCATTTATTTATATAATGGAGAAAAGTGCAGCTCTCTAGCTCTTTCTACTCTTGAGTGAAGTGATAAATATTCATGACCTTTCTCTCGTTTTGGACAGATAGTAGATCAAAAAATAGGCTTAGTTGATTTTGAATTAGTAATCAATCTAATCGAAAACATGACTTTGTATTTACCATCAAAATCGAAACGTTTCTATCTATCCTTATATCAGATTTCATATTGCCTTTAGTTAGTGTGTAATTACATTGAATAGCTGATGAAATCTTGTAAATGCGCACTTCTATCATCAAATTGCTGTCATTAATATTCTGGAAGTTTCGGATGATTGTTGATGCAACCCATCTGCATCTCTATACAATCCACCAATTATATAAAGATCTCAACGATAATTTTGGATGAATAACTATTTGTTTTGAGTCATGTTAGTTTATTTTTAGACAATTTTATGTGAAAGTCATATGTTATTATTACTTTCTTCTATGTAATAACCCCTTTAAGAAATATATGTTTAGTGACACATGA
The DNA here is from genome assembly GCA_022393335.1 of Macrotrachela quadricornifera. NCBI lineage: Eukaryota > Metazoa > Rotifera > Eurotatoria > Philodinida > Philodinidae > Macrotrachela > Macrotrachela quadricornifera. The sequence goes on from JAJEKB010018159.1 coordinate 1,361, forward strand.
GTTCTTTCTTTCGTATTGTGTAAGATTTATTTCTCTATCATGATAATATACGAAATTCATGCGTCATTCTAGGTGAATTTTTATCTTATAGTAATGAAAAAAAAATGAATGAATTTGAAAAATTTTTCATATTATTATTAATATTTTGTCACAAAGAAAATAATTTCTAAGATTATTGTAAGGATGATTCGGTTCATTTTTTTTTTTCGTGTCAATTATATTTTAATTTTATTCTCTTTCGATGACGGCATTATTGTTTACCATGAAATTTAAAAAGAAATCATACTTTCATTCGTTTTTTTTATCGAGGGGTTTAATGTATTCTAAATTTAATAAAATCTTACACTAGATTGTGAAACGATGGGTAGAATACTGAGAAACGAATAACAATGAAGTAATAAAATATTCCAGACAAATAATAATGTTAAAAATTAAACATTTATCCATATATGAATAGATATATATGATGATTACCATATTTATTTTCGTTTTTTGTTTTTAATAAAATTAGGCAAAACGAAGATATTCGTGCATAATAAAAAGTTTACAATGTCTACATATACATATTTGATTTTCTTCTTATAGAGAAAAAGAACGAAAATGATGATAGATTAAAAGTTGTTTTTTAGACACATTTTTAAAAATTGTGATTTATTTTCTTTTTCTTTCATTTATATTTTATGAAAGTGTCATAATTTATGTGTTTATGAATAACATAAAATAATATTCAATGCTCACAAGATAAACACTTTCGCGAGAAAAAAAAAATGCGTAAATGAAACAAAAGAAAAGATAAACTATCGAATCAGCTTGTATTTTCATGTGTCATAAAAAAAAACAGTATGATTCAAGGTCTCTATATCAAAGAGAAAGAAATAGAAAATGAAAAATTGCTCAACAAACTAAACCCGATTGATGCAGTGACAGCACGATGAAAAAGCAAGAACAAAATTCGTGAGTCAGTATATGCTTCTGATTATCAACATATGTGACCATCTAGTAAATACTAAAAAAACTGCAGTATTTTTTCAGGAGAGCAATAGAAAGGGGAGAAAGAGAGAGAGAAAGAGAGGGAGAAAAGAAAAAAGTTCTAGTCAACAAAATGCATATGACAATTTTTACCCAATTTGTCTATTATTGAAATAAAAAGAAAAAGAACAGAAAAGGGCTGACATTTTCTCGTATATAAGAGTTGTACTATCAAATATGCAACATCATATCGCATGTTAAAAAGTATATTAATACACTATCATGATCAACAATTTGTACCATCTCTAATCGTCGTGTGCTATTGTAGTTATTTGCTCTAACATCAACAACTTTTCACACGACGATTCTTACTCCATATTAAATTGAAACAAAAGCAGCTAGTAGGTTTTATATCTCGCTCTTATTAAATTATTAATATTTTCGTCATCTATATTGCAGTGCAGTGTATTCTAGCACAAAATCAAACAACACCAGAAAAAACTTTATCAAATCCATGGTTCGGAAAAGGTTTCTGTGAACCTCATCAATATAAATCAGCTCTTGAACGATGTGAAGGAGGATATAGATCATATGAATTAGGCATTGATATTTATGAAGATCTTGTTAAAATCTTAGAAAGTTCTGCAGCAGCTATACGTCAATGGTCAACAGCCAGTCAAAAACATATTTGCCAATCAAAAGAATTTGGTACAACGAAAAAGGCATGGATTGGTTCTGTAAGAGTAATTGAAAAAATAGCTGAACGAAATGATCAAATAGCTAAAAGTATTCAAAATGATGTTATTGGTAAAATAACTACTTATAAATCTGAAAATTATGGTAAATCATTTATTCATGTAAAAAAAATTAAAGAATTTGAAAAAGAATTTAAAAAAACGCAAAAATCATGGTTGGAATTATTAGACAAAATCAATGATGCAAAACAAACATATCAGGAATACAAAGGCAAATTACAACAAGCTGAAAAGGCAGGAAAAGTTCTTGAATCTGATGCTGGTTCTACTGATGAAGAAAAAGAAAAAGCCAGAACAAGTATTGAAAATCGTAAAAAAAAAGTAGATGCACGTAAAAGTGAATATGAAAAATTAATTGGAGAAATGGGTAGAGCAAAACCAGGTTATGAAGAAAATATGTATAAAATTCTCGAACGTACAGATGAATTTGAACGAAAACGTTTAGAACACTTTAAGACAATCCTTACTGCTCTTCAAAAAGCTACATCAATTGAAGAAGATAAATGTCATCCAGGTATGTTCACAGCATTTAAAGACGCAATTGGTATACATAATGTCGATGCTGATATTAAATATTTCAATGACAATTATGGCAGAGGGACAACAACAAAATGGCCTGTTTTTGAAGATCTATAAGAATAATCTCTTTATGTGTATTTGTATTAATGTTAAAAAAGATTAAGTGGCAAGGTATATCAGCAGGAAAATAATCAGGGAAATATTTCTTATGTAAACCTGTAGTTTGACTTTTTGTTTTGTTCGTATTAGAAGGCACTGAAAAAAATCCCAATTAGAAAAAAAACGAGGAACAGATTAGAATTTTTTTTCCTGAGATTTCCTCGGTATATGCCAGGCCTTGCTTTCTTTTTTGTGTATATACATAGATAGCTAAAATATTCAATTTTAACTCAATTATGTTTTTTTTACTTTTTTATTATTATTTGTAATTCAGAAAAATAAATAAAAATATGAAATTTTTATTCAAAGGTTTAACCAATATATCTACTTTGTTTTATTTATATTAAAAAGAAGAAAAAATGACTTAATGTATTTCAATGAGTGTTCTGCTAATCACTATGAAGTATTGACACCAAGTCAGGCACGTACCCAGAAATTTTCTGAGGAGGGGACCCAACCTCTGAGGAGGGGGGGGGGGCCCTACTATGGGTAAATAAAAAATTTCATAGAGCAAAAAGCGTCTTCCCGTACCCCCCTACGGACGTTTTAGCCCTTGAGGGGGGGCCCAAACCCCATACTCCCCCCTCCCTTCGGTACGTGCCTGCACCAAGTTCTTCAGTCTATCATCCTCTGCTGAATCAATTTAAACAGTGTCCATCGTTTCAATCGACTAATAGATTTCTAATAATTAATTATCTGCTTTTTTCATTTGATTTGGAACATGGATGCTTCACTTATTGCAACCAGTTGAATTCAATATTTCTTCAACATCAGACTAAAAGGTACCTACCCTCAAAATCTAATATGTGGCTAGTGGCAAGCTAAAATTACCTCCTACCGCAAACCAGTAGATTCTTGTAGAAGTCTGAAGATTTCGCTAGTAGACGAGGATTACATCATCATATAAGGAAGTGCCTCATAATTTATGTTTTTTTCCCGCAAATTAGATGGAATTTATATTTATTTGGATTTGTACAAATGATTTAGGGTTTCGAATTTCTTTTTATTGACATTTGTACATCGAATAAATGTTTATTCCCACTATGTTATGGGTATTTTCATATTACAAAAGTTACTGTAAGGGTAAAAAGGAATTATCAAAATTACAATATGGTATTTTTTTTCTACCGTGACTTGTGCAATAACAACAACCAATGAAATTTTTCTTGTACTATTATGAAATAATTATCATTTAATACTTCATTCCTAGAAATAACATATATCGTTGCAAGAATCGATTTTTCAACTGTTTTTTATATCTTTTATTAATCGCTTCTACAGAGAAACATTCTTATATGTTCAATCAATTAATATAGCAATAACAACAACTTCTTTTTTGTGCCACATGTTTACAAGAATTGATTCGAAAACTATACCATCAATTTGTTTGAATAAAAAGAAATACAATTTTTATTTTTTATTTCATTATTTTATTCAAAAGAAAAAAAAAGAATGTATCAGATAGCAGTCACTATTTAAAAAGAAAAGTAGAATAGGAAGAAAGTGACAATGTACATACAGCAATATATATTTAAATAAATACTAATGGAATTAGTCAATGTATTGAATAAAACAATTCTTTCTTTTTTCGTTACATATAAACATGTCTACTAAACAAAAACGAACGACTACTGGTGCTAAAAATGTTTCTAATAATAATGCACCTTATTATCCTTCTACACAATATGGATATACCTTACCACCATATGATAATTCACAATATATTGATCCTTATATGTATTCTCCACCTTCTAATAATAATTCAGATTTTCTTTACTATCCAGTAGATAAATATGGTCATATAGTAGGACCGGCTACAAATTTTCCCCCTATTGTCAATCAACCGCAATCAAGATATAATCCATATTCTAATTCTATGTCCAATATATCAACTTATGGATCTTATGTACATCCTCCAACAAGAGAACGAATGGTATATGATGATTACTATTCTCCTCGTCATACACATCTCCATCATAGTTATGAAACATCAAGACGTGAAACTTTACCACCAATACATGTATTAATCTTTCTTTTTTTGTTTTTAATCAAAGATAAAAGTTTTCTTTTTTTTTTTATAGCCATTGGCTACGACTCGTCCTATTTCATCATATGATGATTATGAACATCCACAATTTATTGTGAATGATCTGACTGAACGTGATTCATCATCACCAAGATTATCTCAAAGAACTGCTGTAGAAAAAATTCGTCATTACGATAGACTACGAAAAAGTTATTATTAATAATTAATTTTATTATTTATTCTTGTTTTTTATATTTAAGTGTCAGATATCGATAATAATATCGCATAATATTTCTCATTAACGTTGCCATATTTATCGAGACAGTATGACATCGTTTTTCACGTCTTCCTATAATTTGAGAAATATAAGAAAAATAATAATAAAATGAAATATGACAATACCTCTTGTATATATATGTATATATATATTAAATGTAAGAAAAAAGAAATAGGCAAATAATTATGGGTTATAGGCAAACATACACACATATATTGACAAAATAAAACTGTTCTTGACCACAAAAAAGAAAAGAAAAGAAATATGAGTAAATATATAATCAATAAAATTTAATTTTCATTTATAAATTATTGATATTTAAATAATATGTTTAGTTTTATAGATTTTTTGTTATTAAAATATTTATTCTTCTTCTTCTTCTCCAGCTGGTTCAGCGGCTGGAGCTGCTTCCGTTGTTGTTGTTGTAGCAGGATGAGCACCACCACCAGGTTGTTTATTAAATTTTGTTTCTAATTGTTTACGATTTCGTTCATGAGGATGAAGTTTATCTTGATAACAACCTTATAGACCAAAAAAAAAATTTTAAAAAGAATTTCTTTTTTTGTATCTTACTTTTGCAATAAATATCTTGAGAAAAGTCCTTATATGAAACCAAAGTCAAAATACTATTACCTTTAATAAAAGATAAATAATAAAGAAAAAATTATTTAATAGAATGAACATACATGTTTTGCATTTAAAACAACCTTTATGCCATGAAGCACTACATGCAGCAAGTTTTTCTGCTGGATAAACAGTTTTTTGACAACGAGGACACTTTTCACCACCACCTCCCCATTGTGGCATGATTTTTTTTAAATAATTGAAAAAAAATTAATGAAGATAAAGAAGATCTAAAAAATAAAAATATATATATATATACCAATTAAATTGTTTTATTTTGATCATTAGATCATTTGTTCATCTTAATAACTATTTATTCTCATTGATGCATCTTAAAAATAAACAAGACATTTTCTTCTAGATGTTAAGTATCTAGAATAATAGTGGATAAAAATGATCGGAAACTCGTCTCAACGATTGAGTTATGTATGCAATCGCATTCTATCAAACAACGTCATTCGTATAAGTAGAAAGAAAAAAATGCAGTAGCAACAAGATTATCTTCTATTACTATCGCTTGTACATATACGATGTTTGAGATCAGCAAATGAAAGAGAAAGAGAGAGAGAAAGAGAGAGAAAAGAAAAATGAGGATGTCTTTAACTAGTCAGCTTTGCTGATAGAGTTGTTATTTGTCGTTGTCGTTTTTTATACACATCCTAACACAGAAAATCTTTTTTCTCTCTCTCTCTTGTTCTGTGATTCATTCATTGAATAAACAAGAACGTTCTTGCTGTTAGTCTGTGATGATGATGATGATGATAATAATGATGATCTATCTTTCTCGCTCTATATCTCATCAATCGAGCAAAGAAAAGGTGGAGCAGTACAATAAGCAAACGATATGCTGTCAATTTATGACGCCATTTCTTTATTTTTGTTTGCTCTATCCTATCTGTATTACGTCAATAAAAACAACAATGATGGTATAATCTACTATAGCAATAACCTATTGAGTCGTTATAAGCATTCGTTAGCTACTACAATGATGTGTTTGTTTTATAGTGGAGTGAAGAAAGAAAAATGAAGCAAAGATCATTATGTTATTATCACTTCTTAAGACAAGAGGTAACAAGCAAATATTTCTCTGTTATTTTCGGATAGTTGTACTATACAGACATTTATCGATGTATGTTAACCTTGGAAAAAAAAATAAGAAATTGCTTTGATCGACAAAAGATGGGTTATATTATATGAAAGAAAAGCCAAAAAAAAAAAGAATTTTCTACTCAAGTAAAATTGCTGATATTAATCATGAATATAGAGAAAAATGAAGGGAGAAAGAGAGAGAGAACTTTCTACCAATATTATTAACAACAACAACAACAAATTCAAGCAATCGCCTACGTATTAGCACTTAGCGTATTGACAAAGATTTCTTCCATGTTATTCTAGTATCTGCGTGTGTGTGTGCACTATGAGAATATCTATCTAAAGAACTTTCTCATCGAAGTTTTTTTCTTCCGTAGCTATCAATCAAATAAAGGAAAAGTTTTTCGTATATATTGACTATGTTTTGAAAGGATCCGAGATGGTATATGTGATAGATTGGACAATAATGAAATGTTATCTTTATTGTCGTCATCTTCTAGTCAAAGTAGATGAATGTATATACACGTACAACGAATTATTCTATTTACTTTACTCATAGGATTTGAAAAAAAAACTCTCTTTCAAGTTTTTCTTATGATGTAATTTCTCGAATATTATCAAATGATATATGGAAGAAACAAAAATATTGCTTATATACGTGCTCTTTTGGAAAATTCTATTGCATCAATATCTGACGTATATAATGTTTGCATAGAGAAAATGAGTATGATACTTATCGAGATACTAGAACTTACTAACTTGAAAGAAAGATATATTTTGTTTTATAATGATTAATTGATAATAATCTTATGAAATATTTTTAGGAATTCTTTTCTTGTCTTATTTGATTTGATTATTAAATATTTTATATTGTTTCACTTGAAATTGAATGTTTTAAAAGTAACTATGTATGAAAATAAAACTCAATGTTAAAATAACAATAGTTTTCATTTTAAAAAAAAAATTTTTAAACGATCTGTTAGTTTGTATTGATGATGAATTACAAAAGTATTCATAACGAGAAATATCATCGTTAGCTTAAAAAAAAACGAACGGTAATCTTTGATAAGTTATTAATGAATATTACTCGATGACTCTTGAATATTTGAATAAGTAATAAGATACATGTTTTTTGTAATATCAATTCAAGAATGAATGAAAAATTACGTTGAAAATTAATTTTAAGATAATTTTATATTTTTCTTTAGTTGATTTATCTATTTCGATTGAATAAAATATTTAGAAAGTTGTTATTATCGACTTTAAAAGAAAAAAAAACGTTTGTTATTTGATTCTTTCTATTTTATTTGAATAAATAACATTTGATATTTCGCACAATGAGTATATTTTTATTTATCGTATATTGCATATATTATTTTTGTTGCCTAGATGTTGATGAAGATGATATTTTATTGTTATTGAGTCGATCGTTTAAAAATAACCCCGAAAAAAGTTTCATCATTGAATATTAAATTAAGTGAATAAGCATTTTTATTATTATTTTGACTATTTCCCCTTTTCTTTTTTTTCTATTAACCGATCATATTGATTTCCAAAAGATCGATCACTCGATTTTTCCTCCTATCAAAACTCTTTTTATACTTTTTAAGTTATTGAAAGTGTTATACGTGACAAAAGTAAAAAAAATCGAAAGAGAAAGTGAGAGAGAGAAAGAAGAGAAAGGAGAAGAAAAAAAAATTGACGATTGATGGAGTTTTTACTGCCGCTCAAACAAGTGAATAAGTGATTGAATTTTCATACCGTTGTCGTCACAACAAAAAAACAGACAAAAGTAGTAATACGATAAATGTGACCATGTGTAATTTGATGCTGTGTAATTGAAAGAAAAAATATCAAAGGGAAAAAAGGCGTATTTATCTTTATATATATATATATATACATATCAATATTACGAATAACAACAACAATACCATAAAATGGTCCATTACGGTAAACATATTATTGATCATGAAACTGGACTGTGTGAAATATGTGATCGTGGTGCCATACATGATTTTCGTCAAGGAAAACGTCCAGGAAGACAATTTTTATATTCAAATCAAGATGGAAAATTTACTTATCGTCCTAATGATGATGATACGCAGTATGATGATGAACCAACACCACGTTATGTTCGTAAACCTCTTTATCCTGAACCACCACCACCTGCTCGAACACGTCCAGTAATACATGAAGAACCAAGAGTTCAGAAAAAAGTTCGTCAACATAATTATTCACCATATGATGATACTCAACAATCTCGTCCAACAACATTTTATTATGTTGATAATTCAGGTCAAATGCATCCAACAAATGAAGGACCACCAGATGAACCACGTCAACGTTATCTTGTTCAAAATCCTTCAACATCAACAACACGTCCAGCACGTGTTACACAACGACGTGCACAAACACCACCACCACCACCAAATGAATCTTGGCGTTCACGTCCAAAACGACAAGTTAATTCCGATACAGGAATTGTTGAACGACAACATCAAATAAAATCTCATGATCCTTATTTTTATGATTCACCAAGAAAAATTGAAATGTATCATATTGTAGCACCACATGAGAGTAATCGAAATCCACCAACTTCTCTTGCTTATGCATCACATGATAATATTAATAATACTCCATCACCTAGAAGAACTTATGTATTAGAACCAAATAGAAAACAACGTCAACTTGAACCTATTGAACGAAAACATTATCCTGAACCTGAACCACCAGTTGCAAAAAAAGTTTATAAAAAATTATCTCCAAGAAGATATGAACCTCCACAAGAAGAATATATTTCAAATGGAAATCATCCACGACCTGTACGAAAAATTGAAAAAATTTATCCAACACCAAAACATTATGAATCATCACCACAATTAACAGATCGATATGTCAAAAGTCCTAGAATAAATATGCGTCCATCTATTTATCATATACAATCTGTTAATGAATACTAAATAATTTCTGTTTCATATTGCACTTTTATTTTTTCATCGTTTATTATTGATTTAAATAATACAGAAATTATGTAAATAAAAAGGAAAAATATTTTCTTTTACCGCACTCTTTCAAATATTCAAGTTGAAAGCTGTGAAAAGAGAAATTTTCTTTTATTATAGTATTGAGTAGAATAAAAATACGTAAGAATTTTCATAGGTTTCTTATAATCTTAAAATTAATAAAAACAAATTTTTTCTCACAATCAAATAAAAATTGAAGACTAAATAGTATTGTTTAATTATAAAATAATCAGTTTAAAATATTGAATTTATTGAAGAAGAGAAAAATCATATAAGGATTTGTTCTATATATAAATGTCAGCGTCCAAGATAAAATTGTGTCTAATACTTCGATTTGACTCGGAGGAATCTTGTATCCAAGAATGTATGCATCCTATGTTAGATCGTAGAAAATATTTTAGCTAATATTCGAAATAGTCTTGAGATCAACCTCAATAAAGCTATGGTATCTTAATTAATGATAACCATTAGTTGATTATGTGAATTTTTTATATAAGATTTGCTTCTATGAAAATCTGTCCATCACTGCATTCGATGATGAATGTAGTAATCCAGATTTAACATCGATTTCGAGGTTAATTCAAGTTATAATAAAAAAATTTTTTTCCTGATTCGAGAATGAACGCTGACATAGATATATATATTTTCATTGTAATTTTATAAATTTAACTTTGATAAGATAAGAGCCTGGTTCAATATAATCATATAAACAAATAACAATATGTTACTTAAAATCAAATACTATTCTCTTACCTTCTTATTAAATATACTTGTTTCTAAGAGAATTGATGTCTACGATTAGTTTCAATAGAATATTAACATTATTCGACATAAAAAAAAACTTACATTTCTTTCTTAATATAATATGAAAATCTATTAATCATCAACATTTACAGGAATAATGATTTGAAAATAAAAAAAGACTTTTCAACTTTTATCAAGGGAAATCTGTACTCTATAATAATAATAAACACAATTGCATGACAGACATTCGTTCAAGAAATAACAATAAAAAAGAGATCGATGATTGAAAATCATGAATAAACACAACGATAGAAGAAAGAGAAAAATAAAAATTCAATCATGTGAATTTTTATTATCGTTACTTTTCGATATACTATCAAATTGATTTAATCAAATATTTTGTATTATTTATCGATCATTCTTATCTATTACTATGATTAAAAGTAAAAATTAAAAATATATCTATCGTTATTATTTTAAAAAGACTCTTTGAAACACAAATTTTTTCAATTAAATCGAACAATTAAATAAATGAAAAAATAGTCGATCAGTTAAGATAAGTTTTTACTATTTAATTCATTCAAAAGACATTTGAGTTTTATCAAATGTTTACTAAATACACTTATGTATTATAATTCATGTTAAAAAAAAAAGAAGAGCTTAACAAGTATTGGATTACATCATCATTTGTATTGTTCTTAGCATTCTCAATATGAATTGTTAAACATATATTTATATTAATCCTCTTCATGATGGTAATATTTTACAAAAAAAATATGCATAAATACATCATTAAATTCTTCTCTTACATAGATTATGTTATTCAATATCAGATTATTTTCATCATTAAACTTTTGTTGTTTATAATAGTATAGATCATAGTGAAACTGAAGGTAATGATCAAACTCAAAAGTTAAATGTTAAACATGATCATAAGATTACTTTTGTAATGATGATTAACAAATACAATAAATAGTATTGATTGCTTTGACTAGTTTTTATCTTATCGATATAATTTAACTGATAAGTGAATTGTTCCGTCTAGACATGTATCGATATGAGAGAACTGTCAATAGTAAAAAGAAAAATTGACAATCTTTAAAGTGATTATACTATTCATGTTTCATTCGATTTAAAATTTATAATTATATCGTCAATGAATTTCAATTGTTTTATATTATAATGTGTATATATTTACATAAAATATGTAGATTCTTTTAAATATTCATAATGACAACTTTCATTGACTATTATTATTGTCCATTGAATGAAATCAAAAGAGAAAAATGATCAAATTTACACACGTAGTTATAATTCTCAAATTCACTTTTAAATTGTGCAGTTTTCGTTGTCACATGTCACGTCTTTCTCTTTTGCATATTCTCTCTTGCATAATCGATATATAAAAAAAAAAACTTAATATCACGGTCAATTATTAGCTCAGTGAGCGATGGCGACCGAGAGGCATTACATCTTTCTATTTTATTGAACTTTAATAGTTATGCGCTCTCACATATATATATATATATAAATTTAGCACCGTATTGCATAGAGAAGAGAAGCACCATCATGAAAAGAGAAAATGAGGGTGAAGTAGGTTCATAAACTTCAATATGTCTATGCGTATCATTATTTAAAATAAAGTATATCTCGACGCATTTGAAACAGAATAATAAGAATTGTTAATCCTGGTACAAGTAAAAAAACAGCAGATATTATACCAATACGTCGTTTATTTGAGTACATAGCGTCCTGTAATGCTGTAATACAATTTGTTCCTGTACAATTATAAGTTGTACGAACTGATGTCCATACAGATGCTGACGTTTGTGCAACATCATTTTCAAGAGTAGGTTGAAGTCGATCATAACAAGCAAAACCTGAAGCAACAGCACCTGATAATATAGCCATATAAAGTGAAAGTAGAGCAAGAGCAACGATTAAATAACGCCAACGACGTCGGATTATGCCAATTATACCTAATATGATGGGTATTGCTACTATACCACTACCGATTATGAGAAGAATATGAGCTAAAAAAAGAAATTTATATATAGATTTTTATAGCTAAATTCTTTACATACGTGCATAAATGGAAAAATAAGCTTGTCTATTAAAAGCAGCATTAAGATTAATAATAGTTCCATATAATGGTGGTTGAAGAAGAAATCCTATACCTAGACCAATGCCTAGAAGACTTTGTAATGTAAGAAGTATAAAAAGAATAAGTCCAATCAATTGGATCGAATCTAACGGTCCACATGGGAAATTCATAGTCACACGTGAAGACCGCTGCTTATCAATACATTATACCATCATAAATCTAAAAATAAATCTACTAATCATATATATATACATATAGAAATCAAATCTTTTTATATGCTAAATATACATTACTATTCTCTTTTTCATTCAAATGTTTTAAAGAGAACGGAAATATAACTAAACACATTAATTAGTTTGTTGCATGACAAAATAGACGATTTACCTAACCGACATGGAAATACTTCTATGTTCATATATACATTGAACATATGTCACGCATTTAGAAGAAAAAAAGAAAGAAAGAAAGAGAATAGATGAAGCTAATTTAATAATAAATCTTATTGATAATTTCCGACTGACTCTCTTAAGATATTCCTATTCTTTCTCACTTAGACAACCGAGATCACACCAATGCCATCGATGACTGTTAACGATTGAAAATGAATAATGAATAAATAAAAATAAAAATAGAAAAAGAAAAAGGCGAATAGTAAGAAAAGAAAAGAAAAAAAAGACGATGTTGGTGAAGTAGTGATTTGAATGTGTACTATGTTACGAAGTTGGGACGATGAAGAAGACGGAGAGAAAAAAAAGAAAGAAAAATCTTGTTTTATATGTTGCCCTTCTCTTCTTTCTATTTATGTCTCGATAGATTGATGACTGAAATTTCAAGAACAACACAACATTTGCCACCAGTACTATAATCAAACACATCAAAATCGAAAAGTTCAAATTTAATAGTCAATTCAGTTATTTTCACTTAAGATTGTTAGATGATAATAATAATGAAAACGACAAATATATATATATATATATATTTATATGCAATACAACAATGTCTAAAATGATGTTCAAGGTCTTTATTTTTATGCAATTGAAATTATGACCTTGGTTTGTAGGTTATCCTGCGAATAGATGTCATTGAATTGTAAAACGAACAAATTTGATTGATGAATACTTATTATGAAATAGATACATTGAAATAATTTTATATTTTTAATGAAAATTTTTTTAATTCAAATTAAATTCATCATTTTTTTAAATACGTAATTATCATATTGAACCTTCAAATAAATGCAAATATGTTTTATATTTCAGTATAATATTTGCACATATACTTGCAATTTTATTTGCTTATTGAACATCTATACAATTATTTGGCTTCACTAACAATTATACCGGAGGCATATAGACAGTCATTAAAAAGTATATTTATTTAGGTGGACTAGTGTTTGTAATAAGTGTGAAATCAAATTTAGATCTCCTATAGTGATTATAAAACCATTGGATAATTTTTTGTTAGAAATAATAATAGTATTTTTCTTATCTATACATAAAAATATTTTTTATTTAATTGCATATCGAAAATAATATAAATTACAAAGCAAGAAACTGTTTGACATAAATATTTATATAAATGACCGATTTATTTAGAAATGTAAAAGTATTGTTCTTAGTAACACTTATATCACATGTAATGTAAAAAGATGATATGATAATGATAACAAAAAAGAAAAAAGATAAACAATTGCCTTGCCTGCCTATTTTAAATAGCTGCGCATATCTTCAACATCAACTAAATTCGCTCATAGATAAATAAATATTATCACTGTATTGCAAACATAAACATGGTAGGAAGATGTTTTTTCTCATTATAAAACTGTTTTTATATTAAAATAAAAAAATTAGGTTGAAATAGACTTAGGGACTGTCCCACAATCGCCTCAAACACTACGTGATAATGCACTTCGCATTATTGTTAGTTATGTGGGGTGGTTAACAATGTATTTTTTTATGGGATGGCTTTCAAAACTTTTAATACCTCAAGTTCGGTAAATTTAGTTTCATATTATATTTTCAAAATTTTTCATAAATATTTTTTAAATTATTTTCTATAAAATAGAACATTGAAATCAAAAGAACAAATGTTTTGGCAATTAGCAATGGTTCGAGCAGTATGTGGAATGTTAACATTATGGGGTATGAAAATTTTATTTAATAATTTTAATTTATATAAAATTTTATTTAATATATCTAGCTGCTTATATTACTTTTATTGATGGACGTATTGCACGTGATCATGTAATAGCAAGAACAGATGAATCATGGATATTCATATCTGTTATAACAGGATTTTTTATATTTGAAGAACTTACCTTAGTTTATTTTGATTTAAAATATCGTACATTTTCAAAAGAATTACATATGCATCATTTTTTTTCATTTATGGGATATTTTCTTGCTGCTTATTATGAACGTGCTCATTATTATGCAATAAAAGCATTTATTCTTGAAGCTAGTACACCATTTTCATGTGTTTGTTGGTGTTTGTTAAAATTAAAACTTGAAAAATCTAAAGTATGGAAAATTAATCAATGGATATTAATTTATGTTTTTCATTTACGTTCTGTTTATGAAATGTGGTGGTGGTATGAAATTTATCATGATTGGAATAATATTAAAGAAAATCTTCCATGGGCATATACTATTAATATGTTAACTGGTCTTAGTCTTGTTAGTCTCTGGTTAACACCTTATTGGACATATAAAAAAACGGTTCAATACTTTCATCCAGTTGATTGGAATGTAGAAAAAGTAAAAGGAAAAAAAGACGATGAAATAGACAAGACATCATAAGGAAAAATTAGGAATAATATGTGATAACCTATTTTTTTTTCTAATATTACATACTTACTTTCTATTTTATTTTATGCTTTATGCTATTACTAATTAATTTTTAATATAATAAAGAATAATTTAATGTAATAAATGTTAGCAATACATTCAACTTTTTTGTTTCATACGATATGAAATCAAGAAGTATTCATTTGGTATATTGTAGCACATACTGTTAAATATTATTTTGAACTACAGAAAATTTTTCATTAATTGAATCATGTTAAACAACCTGAATTCCGATCAAATTCATTCATTTGAGTAGTATAAGATGTTAATATAAGTGAGTGATAAAATCAAATCATGTAAGCCATTCTTTTTTTCGTTTCATTATCATACACACAAGAAACATCAAACATACTTACAAGATAAACCTTCCCAGGTGTCAGAACACTTCTGAGTCGGAGTTTAGTGAATTTTATAAGTCTCGGTGAGTTATGTTTATAGTTAAAAGAGTTAAGATCCATAGCGTGTTCCTAACGAGATATCTAGAGTTTGGTGAATTCCATCTGAAGGACCCTACTTTTTCAGCACAACTTTATTTTCGCATTTATGACATGAAACTTTACCCACATAAAGATTTCAGGTAAACTAGCTCGCAGAAGGAAATTCACTAAAACCTCGATATTTCGTCAAGAACATGCTACGGGTCTAAATTCTTTTAACTATAAACATAATTCACCAAGACTTATATGATGCACTAAACCCCGATTCAAGAAGTGTTCTGACACTTAGAAAGGTTCCCTTGTTAGTTACAATAAATATATAGATGGAAATGTACCAAAAAGCTACGCATATAGATTAAAGTATTGCAAATCTTCATATAGTGCATGAGATGAAATAACTATTCGCCTCAAGATATAAATGAGTAATACGTAGTTGAATGTTTAGCATTTAAAGAGAACATCATTTTTGGTCAGGAGAATAAATAAAAATATCAAAACAAAAGTGCGCCATCGGTCAATACTGAAATGGGCAGTAACAAATTAAAACATAGTCAGTTTTTTATATAGAATAATTAATAAAAAGGTTCAAAATCCATCAGTAAAAAATTCAGATTCAGTCCGCAAAAGTAGATTCTAAATGGATGGAAAAGAATCTATTGTACTCGTGACGGAGATTTAACTTTGGCTATACTCTTCCATTTCTTTTCCTTAAAACTTCAATTTCTTCACTTTTGAAATTTTTCTATTCTAATCTAACTTTACTCTCTATGGTTATTTCATAATCTCTTTAGCCGATACTTCATTGTCATATTGAGTGATTTGAACTATCTCCGTTTTTAGTCTTAAATAATAACGACGAAATACATTTAAAAGTATTTCATAGAGTAAGAACATAGTTTGCTCACTTTGCTTCCAGTCTGAAAAACACAGGGAATTCAACTTATCTCTTTATGCTCGTCTCATTTGTTTGTATTTCATTTCTTCTAGCCAAAGGTTTGTTTAAAATTTATGAAAACCATGCTGTTTTCGTATGATTATAATCCCGTGTAGACGCTATGCTAATTATCTTTTACATTCTCCACATTATTTCCAAATTTTTCTAGTGAATTAAAATTAAATAACTAATTTTAAAAAATAAAAATTGGTACATACTTTTGATTAATTAAAAAAAATTTCAAAATCTTATCAATGAAAGAAAACGAAATAATCGAGCGAAATTAATGTTATTTTAATTTATTCTTTGTAGATAAAATAACTGATTTTAGTTCAGTATCTTCACTTTTCATTTACCGATCCGAAGAATAAGCAGGATAACTGTAGAAAAAGAAAATATTTATCGATCAACACAAAGATTTTGTCTGTCTGAACGCTACCATCATATCCATTCGCAGACTTTCATCGTCACTGACCAAGAGATTGTGATTTATTTTCTATTTATTATAAATACTATTGAGGTGATAACCCTGGTTGAACTTTTTCGAAATGAGAAAGTTATATTATACAACGATAAAATAGAATGAACATCGAATCCATTTAACTTCGAAAAAGACTTTCAAATGAACTTATATGAAACATTAACAGGATAAAAAAAGAAGATTGCTCTGTAGTACACGACAGGGCAATGTGTCAGTCCCATCTTGATGACGACTTCTGCCTGTCACCTCCAATTTCATATATTGCAATAAATTCATTTTCGTCATCACATAAAAGACGAATACTTGTTGGACATTATTTTCCACGTCGTTTTACTTGATTACTTATTTCATCACTCGGCTTTCTATTGACTAGTTCTTTTTTTAATAAATTTTACTCCATATTCTACCTTCTTTCATTGTTCTGTGTGCGAATGGGAACCTATTTTCGTCTATTATATATTGTTCTTTTTTCAATTCTTTGCTATTTCTAGAAGACTGAAATTTTATATCATTGCCACCTTCGGTATCATAGATATATTCATTTATATAAATTACGAATTTCATATTGTAAAATTCGAAATAATCCTATTTATGCAAACATGTGATTCCACGTTACCCTTTGCATATAAAGTTGGCTTTTAATTTGCATAAATTATTACTCATTCAGTACAATTATTTCTAATTTTAATTATTCCACATTGTACCTGTTTACAAAGTTAGTTTTCGATACATTTTTATAAGGAGGATACATACGTACACATTCAACCTTATTTCAAATGTAACACTCACAATGCATACATAGAGTGTCAATATAGCTATATTATAATCCTTGCGGAACAAATCATAGAGATTAGTAAAATATTTCAAATTTACTTTGTGATCTTCCACAAAAAAGTAGTTTCTAATAATTCATAAAAGTTCGTTATCATTTCGCATCTTTAAAATTCAGAATAAAATGTTGCTCTGGCAGGCTAGTGTTATCACTATCCCGCACATTTTCGTCATCGCAACCAGTTTATGATCAAATTTGATCATTTACCTCTTGGTAAGTTGTAATAAGCAACTTTTTACTAAATCTGCGGTGCACGACATCTGCTTGTCTCTATTCAAGTCCCATTACTTGAAAAAAATAAGTACTGGAATGTGTAAAGACAGTCTAGATGTCGTGCACTTCCCATCCGTTGAAAAGATTGCTTATTACAACTTTATACCAAGAGGTAAATGATCTCATTTGATCAATAACATGTTGCGATGACGAAAATGTGCGGGTTGGTGGCAACACTAACCTGCCAGAGCAACATTTTTCTAAAATATAAAACAAAAATAATATATTCTATGGCTTATTTATAACTCTCTATTGCTAGTGAATATACAAAATATACCATAAGTTTCAACTAAACAAAATGATAAACGAAAGTATTTTTATCTATCATAAGAGAATTCTCTATGAATATAGTGAAGTATTGAACTATGTACTTTTCATTACATCCTATTCAGAAACAGCAAAGAAATCAAGAATTAAGTGACTTTTTAAAATACATAAAAATCGAAGCTTATCTTGTGAATGATGATACAAATTGGAATAATTGTAGAACAACTGTTAAGATAGGACAAAACTCTGAAAAATTCGAAGGTACATATACTTGGTTAATAATATGACGTATATGAAAGAATATTTTATCTGATGTAGAATTTTTTTTTATATGTTTGATAAAAAAAAGGTTGCTCTGGCAGGTTAGTGTTACCACCAACCCACACGTTTTCGTCA
>JAJEKB010018160.1:0-15589 GCA_022393335.1 Macrotrachela quadricornifera
TAAATAAATAAAAAATAAACAAAAAAAGAAAACGGAAGAAAATTTTCATTTACCTTTTCGTTGAACAAATATTTTTAATAAACCTGTATTAACACGTAAAATATGTTCGATAATTGTATCGTTATTTATTGAAAGAAGTTCACCATCTTTATCTAAATAAGTTATATGAAAGGGAATATTTTGAAGACCATGTAATTCTTCAATTAATTTTTGGAAATCATCAAATTTTATGGGATTTTTTCGATCGAGTTCAAATCGACGAAATTCAGCACCAAACTATAAAATTAAATAAATATTACATTTAAAAAAAAAAGAAATAATATATCTTACTTTGCTTTTAACTTCAAGTAACGATAACATTTAACAATCTACAAATAAAAAACGAAAACAACTGAGATAATGATATTTTTTGACACAAATAAACAAACAACTATTGAAAAGAGCATGTTGTCCATTTTGTTCTGTTTTATAATTGGTAAGAAAAGATATATCAATAGATGGCATTATCATACATTTTTTTTTATCATTTATATTAAAATAGATAAAATGTTCTTCACATTATTGAAGATGAGAAATTTAATCCTTTTTCCAATTGTAACACGTTCAATTTGTTACATACAATGATCTTTAGAATATTCTATAATGTTATCAGTGTCTTTGAAAAAAATATTATCAAAAACATTAGATTGAGAAATGGTATATTTTACCGCAAGATGGAGTGTGATTATTTTATAATTGTACTTAAATATAAAAAAAATAGACTTATTTAATAGTAATGATTGTTCAGGTACACAGTTGGAAATAATATTATTCTAGGAAGTATCGCGTATAATTTCCAATAGAAGAGATAATGAATTTTATATCAAAATGAAAGCTCGTCAAAAATAAGGTTTATTGATGCTAAATAGTAAGGGTTATCTAAAATTTTTAATATCGAACTTAAAATACTTGCCGAAATTGTATACTTTTTTTGTACTAGAAGAGTAAAATAGAATAATGTATTTTTCTTGGATATTTTTACATAGTTTGATAGACCTTGTCGAGCTCTAAAAAACTGTATATATGAAAAAATTTTTAAACAGAGTTGTTGGATTAGAACTCACTGAAAACTGTCTAAAGAATGTGCCAAAAAACACGCATTTTTGACATTTTTTATAGAGAAAAATCGTGTTTTTTGCACTGAATTCAGCTGTTTTCCATTAGTATCCTTATGTAAGATATTTTTTCATCACAAAAAATTTTCGTATATACAGTTTTGTAGAGTTCGACGAGGTTCTCAAAACATGTAAGAAATATCCAAGAAAAATACATTATTCTATTTTACTTTTCTACTACAAAAAAAGTATAGAATTTCGGAAAGTATTTTAAGTTCGATATTAAAAAGTTTGAACAACTCTCACTAGTTAGTATCAATAAACCCCATTTTTGACGAGCTTTCATTTAATATAAAATTCATTATCTCCTCTACTGGAAATTATAGACGATACACCCTAGAATAATATTATTTCTAACCATGTAGAAATGGTAGAAACATACTTACAAATAAAATCAGTAGTTGAACATTTCATTGCGTAGCATCTTGACGATCGAAAAGAAAAATGATGAAGAAGAATATTCATAAAGAATGATAATGCTATCAGTGAATGTACGAATGAGATGAGTTCACTTGAAAAAAAAAAACGTTTTTTTTGCCAGAAAGAAGAGTCATAGGCACATATGATCTTATAGTTTTCTTAATCTTATTGAAATAAACTATATAAATATCCGAATTCTAGTTAATTGATAAATTTCAAAATCTTTCACATTTATATTTTTCTGGTTAATACCAAGAAACTGAATCGAACAGAAAAAAAGAAATATGATGAACATAGAAAAAAAGAGAAAAAAAAAAGGCAACAAAAGTTAGTAGAAACACACACACACTTTTCTGACTAGAATGTTTTGTTTTCTACTCCCTACACAAAAAAGAAAAAAAATCTAAATATGTATTATTAAATAGACATATTATTGTTGTTGACGAAAATGTTTATTAATTGAATAACCACTAGTTGGTTGAATTCGATGACTTTCTTGTTGTTGTAATTGTGCTAATTGTTCACTTGGTGATAGATGTGTATATTCAACTGGTTGTTTAAAACCAGCTGATATAAATTGCATTGGTTGTCGATTTGTTGATGATGATGATGGTTGTTGTTGTTGTGATGGTGGTGGTGGTGGAATAGTTACACCACTTGATTTTTTCATTGTTGATGATTTTGGCATCATTGATGATGTTTGACTATATTCTGAACCACTTCCATAACCAATAATACCAGGTAATACTGGTTGAAGATTACGAACAGGTGCTTCGTTATTTGTTATTGGTAAATAAACTTGTGATGTTGTATTTGATTGTTGAGGATAACGAAGATTTGTTGATATTGACGGTATATTACGATTTAATGATGTAGATGGAATTGATTTTGTTGTTTCAGCTGATTTATTTGAATGATGAAGTGTATTCCAAAATGAATCAAATGAAACAAGTTCACCATCAACAAATTCTACTAATTGAATAAAATTTGGTTCTAAATTTATTAAATAAAATTATTTTACACAAAACAAAAAAGAATTATATTTTTATATTACCACGAGTTTTTCTTGCATATAAAATTTTATCACGTATTTTCTTTTTAAATAAATCTTTATCTTGTGCTGTCCATGAATGATTTATATCAAAACCATCTAAACGACATAAATATGCTTGTAATGGTAAATCAAGAAAACGTGTATGTAATGGTCGCATTGTATTCGTTCCTAATTCACGTATTTCACCTTGATCAACAAATTGAACCTTAAATAAAATTTTTTATTATCCAAAAAGAACATTATTTTCTATTTAAAAAAATATTCTACCCATGCAAAATTTGTTGTTGGTTTAAATTCTAATACACGTGCACGATACCAATGTGATTGATAACGAACAGCAACCATTTGACCACGACAATATGATGTAGCTGTTGATATACCACGACGTTGTTCAGTTGCATATAAATCTCTTTAATAAAACAATTATTTTTCAATAGAAAAATTCAAATTAAAAAAATATATTTACGCCATATTTCGATGAAGATCATTAAGCATTTGATTTGGTTCCATTTCTTCAGGATATGGAGCAGCTAAAAGAAGATAAAAATAAAACTAAATTGAATTGTTTTAATATAATAGTTATCTGAGAGAAAAACAATCAGCAGAAACATCGATTTGAAAAGTTTTTGAATATATTTAGTACTTGAAAAAATTTTGTAAGATATTATTCAATCATTTCATTTTAATGTCAACAGAAAGTCCTGCTAATCATTTACAATAAACGATTAGTATTGTATATTAAATTAACTGGACAATCTTTTCATACAGTTAAAATTAAAATTCTAGTAAATAACTAATAGCTTTGGATTTCTCTAATATACGATAAATAGATAGTTTTTAGACAATATTATAATACATACGTTGACTGCCTTGACCAAGTGAAGTATCAATACCAAATGGATATCGAATATAAAATTCGCCAGCTGATTTAACATGTGTTACTTCAACAGCGTACCAATGTCGTGGTTCTGGTTCGATAACAGGTGGACAATATGGTAAATTTTCTATATTAAAAGAATTTTAAAAAAAAACATCTGATTTATTTATTAACTAACCTTCATCATCAGGTAATGGAAGTGGTTCAGTATTAGTTGAATGAATAGTTTGATTATTTATTTGTTGTTTTTGTGGTTGTTCATATCGAACATCAACTGGATTTCTTTCAATAAAAATTGATGATGTTGATTGTGGTTTATCAGTTTGTTGTTGAGTAAAAGTTCTTTGAGATTCAATATATTGTCTAATACGTTGATTTTTATAACCATTTAAATCATTCATTGCATCATTAGCAATACGTATATATTCCATATAATTTGAATCAGGTATTGCAAGTTTTTTTTCAATTAATTGTTCATTTATTGAATTAACTGATGTATTCATATCATATAATATAATTGGTAATGGTGGATCACTAAGTCTTTAAAATAAAAATAAAAATTTATTTTTTATTTTTTATTTTAATATTTTACTTTATTGTTCGTGTTGATGTACTTAATGAATAAAATCGAAATGTTTTAAAACCTTTTCCACCAATAAAACGATTCATTAAATTAATAGATTCACGTGACCAATCTTCATTAATTGAATTTATTAAACCTAATGCACATTTAATAGCTTGTGGTGGATATATTTGATAATCTGGTATAAGTTCATATATAGATGATTCTTGTATTGTTATATATTCACCAAAATCGAAACAAAGTACAAGTAATGTTTTACGTTCTCGATCATAATTTATAATTTGTACACGATAAAAACGTTGATCACGATTATTACGTGCAACACCTAATGTATTAATAGAAAAATTTTTTAAACGTGACATACGATCACATGATATTCGTTCAAGATATGTTTCATTAACATTATTATATATTTGTTCAAAATTATTTTTTTCTGTTAATTGTATAAAAAAATGTGATGGTGATGTTATTGATGTTATTGTACATGAACCAATATTATCATTTAAATTTAAATTAATTGATGGAAGATTAGTTGAACGAGTTATTTTGCCTGATGAATTTGATGAAATTTTAGCCTAGAATAAAACAATTTATAATAGAACAGGAAATATGGAAATATAATTAGATGGCTCAAAAACTATTGTTGAGAATAGAATATAATACTGAAATCTTCTCTATGTTATCGAGAAAATCGTATTTTGATAAATTTTTTGCATTTGCAAGTGATTGAGATAATGGTAAGCCAAAAGAAATGGCTCCATGATGGGTTATGAAAGGCCTACAAACAATGGAAATAATAATACAAGAACTAAAGACTTATGGACGTCCTAGAAAAATTTTTACAATATTCAAAAATACCCGAACCTGAGTTCGGATTCGATACGTGCCTAAACTGAACTAAAACCTCTATCATATGATTATTATTCTAATTGATATAACAAATAATTACCCGCATTCCATTATCTTGTTTTGTTGTATTCGAAACATTAATTGATTGTCTTTGAAAAACATTGATATTTGTTGCTTGTTGTAGAACTATAAAATAACATAGATTTGAATTTTTTGATTTGTTCTGTTTAATTAAAATTAATATTTTAACAAACTTTCTTTTGGTAAATTATAAGCAGCATAATCGTTAAGATCAAGACGAGGACCAACAATTTGTACAATTTCTGCAAGTGATGCTCGTCGACCATGACGTAATGAAATTAATGTTTCAGCTACATCCTATAAACATATAATTTCTTATCAATTTTATCAAGAAAATTTTAAATTTACAGTATGTTCATCAATTGTAAGTTGAACAAAATACATTGGCCTTTAAAAAAAAAAGAACAAAGAATAAAATAAAATAATAAATTTTTTTTTCAAACATTTACCATTGTAATGTTGGTTGTGCAATAATACGTACATCAAGTGGTTTAGTTAAAGTATCTTCATGAAATTTAAAACTAGCTTTTTTTGTCCATGAACTATTATTATCACCATTAACTGGTAATAACTAAAAAATGATTAAAAAAAAAGAATATTTAATTTATTAAAAAACGAAATATTTTAATATTGAACTTCAAGTGCTCCACAAATAGCTTGAGCTGGTAAACGAGAAAAAGCTGGATCAAGTGGACGTAATTCATTTATATTACGTTCTTCATTATTACCATAATCAAGATAAACAAGTTCAACAGTTGTGTCTAATTAAAATAATACAAAGAAAATTTAATATAATTTGAATTTATTTATATTAACATACCAGAACTATATCGTTTTATTCGTGCACGATACCATCGATTATCAACTGAATATCGTGCTGCACAATAACTCATTTCTATTGGTTTAAATGGTACTAATGGTGAATCTGTTGTTGAATAATAATCACTAAAAAAAAACTAAGAATTCTATTGAAATAAAATAGAAAAAAATCTTTTCTACTTCATGCTTTGAGCAAGTTTTTCAAGATCATGTGTATATAAAGTATTTTGAACAAAAAAATATGATGGATTAACAGCTATCGAAACAAGTGCTTGAAAATCTTCACCAACATTTAATAATGGTGTTTCAATATCAATTATTGGTAAAGCTAAAATTAAGATAAAATAATTCAAGTTTTCTCCTAATATAATACAGTTAATTGGATTCAAAAAAAACATTTTTTGTTCAATTTAACTTACATTGAGTAATAGATGTAGTATTATTTTGTTCACTTTGTTCATCATCCTCGTCATCATCATCATCATCATCCTCGTCATCATCATCATCATCATCATCTTGATAAACATTTGAAACTAAAGGAACTTGTGGTACAATAGGTATAGAAGGAAGATTTTGTGTTTGTGGTTTATTTTTATATCGAATATCTTCAGCTGGATAAAACATTTGTGGTTCAGATTTTCCATTTTCAATTTTTGTTGATGAAAATTTTTCTCGTATTATACTATTATTTTGAGTTCGAGTTGGAGTTGTATTTAATTTTGTTGATAAAATTTTTTCTTGTTGATATTTATTATATTTATCAAGTGCTGTTTTAAAATCTTGACGAATACCATTTGCAGTTATTTGAAGATCTAAATAAATAATATAAAAGAAGTTTTAATATTTAAATTTTATTTTTTTTACTTTCAATTGCATTAAATAATGTATCAATATCATGTTCAATTTTTTGAAAAACTTCTGACATATTATTATTATCATTAGATTTTATTTCATAACCATTTATATGATCATAATTAATTCCACTACGAATTATTTGTAAACGCATATAATGTTTTTCTTTTAATGGAAGACAAAACCATGATTTAAGACCATCATCATTTAAATCAAAAAATTCTCCTATTGATGGATCAAATAATTGAATAATATGTGTACGAAAATCAAATGTTCGTGGCATTTGTTCACGTAAACATTTATATATTATATCTAATGATGGATTATCAGGTATATTTATTTGAATTTGTTGTCCATCATACATAACTGTTGTATTCACCATGATTAATCTGAATATGAAATGAGAAGAAGAAAAAAAAGTAAACTAGTAATAATAATAATTTTATACAACGAATTATAGTGTTTGTCTCTTCCTCTATGATAAACGATACAATGAAAAATTTTATCACGAAGTGTGATTTTACGTATTGAACGAAAATATATGATAGGTTTTCGTCGAAGATGGCAGTAGTTAATGGGTACAATTGAAAAAGAAATTTTTTTTAAGTAATGTATATATTATGAAAGAAAAATAGTTAATTGATATTTTTAATTTTATTTAATCATTGAATTGAATATGAAAAAAAAAAAAATTTCAGAAGATTATACAACAATGTTAGAATTCTTTATAATCAGCAGAAATTTTTGGCTTGACAAGAGTTTACTTTTTGATTAAGAATTTCTGTAATACAAATAATGGCTTAGCTTTATTATTTATCTTTTCAATTATGTCTATAAAATTTTAAAAAATCTTTTACGAAAAATTTTTTAAATCAAGTTTATTGAAAAATATTCACATAAGAAAGAAAAGAATATATTAAATTTTAGTGATGTTTTTCTTCATGTAATAAACTGGCAATAAACATTTCAAATTTTTGTAATGTCGATATTCCACAATAATCATCTAAATTAATTGGATCATATCTAATTCCTTTTGTTGTATTTATTCGTTCATTTGAATCATCATCCATAATTGTATCATCATGTTGTTCTCGACGTTTTCGTATAGCTATTTGTAATTGTAAATCATCACCAATACGTATTCCAATTGATCTATAATAATTAGTTTTATTAAGAACTATGAATAAGACTAGATTTCTTTTTTTTTTCTGTTAAAATATGAATTGATATTAAAAAACGAACTATGTTCCGATTTTATTTCGAATATATAAACATAAATAGCCTTAGTTATATCCTTTCTTTCTTTAGAAAAACATACGTTGATAGTTGTGAATGATCAAGTTGAGCACTAAATTGAATTTCACTTAATCTACCAACGGTTGGAGCCATTGTGCTACCAACAAGTGACCAACCAAAAATTTTTGCTAATGTACAAGCTAGTGTAAATTTAAACGAAGCTATCTAAAAAGAATGTTATTTGATAACATAAAAAAAATTAATCTTGAAAATTTACTTGATTAATAAAAAATCTTTGAACTTCTTCTATATGATGTTGAAATTCAATTAAATGAGATTTATATTGAATTTTAACTTGACATTCTTCAATTTGAAACATATAAGACCATCTAAAAACAAAATTTATTAATAAATTTATACATTTTTTTTTAAATTTAATTCTTACCGACATAAAGCATCATAACCAGGTGCTATAAGATGAACACGTCCATATGTTGATGTTGTAGAACTAAAAGCACTTATATTTACAACCATATTTATATCACAATTTGTTGCTAAAGTATTTAATAAATCCAAAATTCTAAAAGAAAGATGAATAAAGAAATCTTTTCAAAAAAAAAAGAATTATTTTTTTTTACCGAGCTCGAATAACTTGATGTTGACCAAGTTCAATAATAGTTTGTAAAATTGATTTCGTTTCACTAATAGATTTTAATT
Source organism: Macrotrachela quadricornifera (assembly GCA_022393335.1). Classification (NCBI taxonomy): domain Eukaryota; kingdom Metazoa; phylum Rotifera; class Eurotatoria; order Philodinida; family Philodinidae; genus Macrotrachela; species Macrotrachela quadricornifera. Next base: position 8,643 of record JAJEKB010018160.1, read on the forward strand.
GATTATAATTAAAAGCATTTACACCTGCAATACGTCTTAATGCAGGTACACCTTAAAATTACTAAAAAATTTTAAAACAAATAAAATTTAAAATTATTTATCATACCTAACATAAGTGTACTTGGTTTTAATGGTGAATAATGAAAATTACGAAGAAATTGTTGACGTAATAATGCACATAAAGAATATTCTAATAAACCAATATGTGGACCCTATTAATTTTAATTAATAAAATAAAATAAAATAAACTAAAAAAAATTTTGTTTTTTTCTTCTTACAATGAATGTTGAATCAGAATCAACAGTTGGATCAAATTCACTAATACGTAATAGACTTATTGTCATTACAACATCAGAGAGAATCTAAAATTAATTATAAAAAAATAATAAATTTAAGTCTTATATCATCATTTTAACTTTTTTCCTAGTCTAATCGATGAGTTTATACAAATAAATTGTGGACGTTTGTCTATATTTCTATTTGGATATAACTAGCATTTATACATCTATGAAAACATTGTCTGACTCAATTTACAATAGGTACTATTTTCGTATTTTCATCTACTTATATTTAAAGTTCAATTATAAAATACTGATAAAATTTACAAACCCAACATCGAATTGAATTTCTCATAACAGTTGGTTGTATTATATTGGTAATATCTGATGCTTCTCGACAAAGCTAAAAATAATAATTCTTTTTTCTTTTTTTTTAATTTCAAAAAAAATTTACTTGTGAAAAAAGTTCTTTTAAAAAAACTGTTCGTTGAGCATTTTCTAATATTGAATCATAATTATTATCTTGCATATTCATTATTGTATCATTTGCCATCATTGTTGAATATGTTCGTAGTAAGATTTGTCCATCTTCTAAAATCAATTGAAAAAGAAAAAAAAAAACAAACTTTTTTTGATTATCTAATTAATAATAAATACTCAGACACACTCGTTTCAATATCAATTTTTAATATAACACGAACTTGTAATTCTTCTGGTATAATAACTTCAATAGAATTATTTTGTGTTCGTTTATGACTATCAGCTTTTGTTACTTCAAATTGCATTTTAAATGGATAAAATGAACCAGCTAAAATATAAGAAAATATATATTTGCTTTTTTTTTTGAAAATAAAAAAACCAAATTAACCTGATCGAAATGATAAATCTCCTAAATATCTATTTGTATTTGTTTGTTTTCTTATTTTCCATCTTTGTCTTAAATTTGATAATTGTACATGAAAATTTTCTAAATTTCCACTTGTTGTATTTATTATTTTCATAAAACGTTCATATGATGATAATAAAACATCAGCTGCTTGTCGTGCACTTGCTCGTTTTGATAACCAAGATTTATGCATTATATCTTGACCTTGTCGAGCTAATGTTTCACGTTGTTGTCGTGAACTTCCACTATTTAAATTTTCTTCTATATCAGCAACATTTGTAGATAAATTAAAATAACGACGACTTATTACTAATGCAAGAATATCATGTAATCCACAGACTTCAATATAAGCTTGTCTAAAATATTTAAAAAGAAATTGATATTAATGCAAGATTATGAAACTTTATAAATTTACATTGGATTTGTGTATTTACAAGTGTAACAATTAGGGTCTTGAGAAATCAAATGGATTCAATATAACTATGCTAACTTACGAAGGAAGATCTTCCAAACGAGTATCGAATTCGAAACCGAGACTCATACTTGGGAATTTTTCTTCGTTAGTAACATGACAGAAGAGATCTTGTGAACACTTTTGTAATAGCGAGAGATTTCCAAACACAATAGATATCTATGGCGTTAAATTATGTAAGAATTTACCTCATTTGTTCAAAAAATGTTCCAAATGTATTTTTTCCACCATTTGCTACTCGACGTTCATCCTCATTTGAATTTTCAATTGAATCTTCAGATCGTAAATCATTTAATTCCATTCGACTAAGAATTTTAGTAAAATGATCAGACATTGATTGTGTTCTAAAAGAATATAATTTAAATTAAATTTTTATAAAAATCGTATTTTTAACTTACGATTTTATTTTTTCACCCTCGAGAGTATACTCATAAACACTCGATTCAAGACATGGTTCAATAGTAACATTTGTTGATAAAGGTTCAGCCATATTTAACAGTAGATATATTTAAATTTCTGTCAATCTAAATAGTTTTACTTTTTTTAAAAATCTTTGTTAATTGCCAGTAAAATTCTATTGGTTACTTTAATATGACAAATAATAAATATCTAGTGATTAATCGATAGATGGAGATAAGCTACGTATGCACACAATACAGAATTAAATAAAGCATAGTTGAACAATATTTTACGTTTATTTCTTATCAAAAATATTTTACTTCTGTACATATATCACAAATAATTAGAATTATTAAATAAAATGAAGACAAAAAACTTAATTCATATAATATATTATTTACAATCGAATTGGCAAATATCAAAACGATTTATAAAGAGACAAATTATTTTTGGATTGACACTAGGGACCTGTAAAATGGTCACGGTCACGGTCATGCGTGACCATGGTCACACAGATTTCTAAAACTGACTCAGTTTATAATTGAACTGACAAATTAAAACATCTATGTTTTTATTATATGTTCATATTTAGTAATGAATCTGAATTGAAAACAGCAGAAAAATAGTGCTAAAGAAACAACAATATTGTTTAATATTAGAGACCCGCAAAATAGTCACAGATTTGGTCATGCATGACCCTAACTATGACTATTGCCCATTTCAAAATAAAATATGAGTGGATATCTTATGAATAACTTTTCATAGAAGCAACATGGGAAGCTGTGTTTTCACCGTTGCAAAGAGACGATGAGGACGCATAGAACCTTATAATACAGGCTTTTCCAGGAAGCCTTTTAAAGTTTTCTTAATAATTAAGTTCCTGTTTTATGACAAAAACGCAAAAAACAATAATTTTTTTTATAGAAATTAATAGAGAAATTGGCTGAAATTTTCCTCTAAGATGCTTATAACTTCTGAACAAATAGATCTAAAACTTTTAGTCTTGCGTATAGTTTTTAGATCTTCTGGTAGTGATCCGAATGCATACAAAATTGTTGAAAAAATCATTTTAGTCACCTTACGAAATATGTTCCTTCTCAAAAACGTCGCTTAGAGTCTTTGAAAAAACTAAATCAAATCAATTTATAATACACAATTCGATGCATTTCCATGTCCTCTTTCCAATGGTGAAAACCACAACGCTCTATCTTGCTTCTATCAACAGTTATTCGAAAAGTATTCACTCGTCTTTTATTTTCAAGTGCGTAATAATTTTGGAAAAATCTTCGTGTTCCTGACCGTGACTATATATCGTGATCACGCAGGTCTCTACCCTAAAGTCCCATAGTCCCGTATTGTCCCATAAAGCCCATTAGTCGCATAAAGTCCGATGTAGTCCTATAGATCCATGTAATCCCATAGTTCCATGAAATTTCGTGTACTCCTATGAAGTGCCGCAGTCCCATTAGTCCCATAGGGTGTGGAAAAAGATGGGATGAATTTTTTTCTTTTGGAATTCACTCTGAAATCGAAAAGACCATAGACTCAGAAAAATACATACATTTTATTGAAAGATTTTCATGAAATACTAAATGAGAACACAAAAAAAGGATTATATACCAAAAATAAACTTAACCAGAAAGAAAAAAAATTACATAGTTAAATTGAGATAAAATTCTGTTCCAAGCCATTCTTTTTTTTTAATAATTGATAATAAACGTTGATTTAAGATCTTCTCGATGAACAAGACAAATAAAACGACAAGAAACAATAAGTAAATGGATCGTTTCGTGTTTTTTATTTATTGAAGCATATTTTTGAAATTTAATCGTCGAGAAGGTTATTCACTAGATCAACCTCTTTGTACGGTAATATTCATTTCTTTAAATGGAATTATATAAACTTGAGATTCCATCTATTAGCGAAAAAACAAGAATATATTTGATGAATTTTGATTACAAAAAAGACCTCACTTCCATTTAAACAGAAGAGGTCGTCGAAGATGGCTGTTGTACAAAAGAGAATAATGACTAAAAATTCAATATGGTTTTAATAGAAAGTTTAAGAATGATATTTACCGTTGGTTGATTAGTAATGATGATCTTAGTAATACCTATGGTTAGGTCCCGTTTCGTTGAAGCGTTAATTGATTTTCCTACTTCGTCGAAATATTTTTTTTGCATGTATTCCCGTTTCGTCGAAAAGTCTAATTGGAAGGAAGAGAAGGAGCATTTCTTCAATTGAATTTTCTTCTCAGCATGTTAATGAAACATAATACTTTATTATTCTAAATGATTTTGTTGAAAAATTTATTCAAGAATAAGTTACATATACAAAGATATTAGATAAAATAATTTCAGCAAAAAAAAAATTAATAATTCTTTATACCGATTAATCGCATCACTTTTTCAAGATATTCTTCTAGTGTTAAAGTTTGTTGTTTATAACGATTTTCTAAATCATGTAATCGTACGTTTCTATTCACGAATAATTTTTTTCTTGGTGGCAGTGTACCAGTTGTTGAATGACGTGACGATATTGCTGCATTATAAGCATAGTCGTTCTGTATTTCACGAATAAATATATAAAAGTATGGATGAGTGACATTATGTAAATCATTATTTAAACGATGATGCCAACTCTCAACGTGATTGTTTGTTCTTAAACTATCAAAATTAAAATAATTCCATAATGATTTATCAAATAATGCATCATCATCAATCCAGGTATTCGTTACATAATCATAAAACTGATCAATATTTTTAATATCCTCAAACTCATCCATAATCATTGCCCATAATTTACCAATTGCTTCTGGTGGCATAAAGGCAAATGCACATGTTTTTTTGAAAAGGTTTCTTATATTTATTTCATCTATATCACTTGATTTATTATTAATAAACGCTGATTGATAACCTAATTCTTGTAATTTTGAATAGAAACATTTACTGAAATGGAAATTACATCCTTTGATAATAGCATTCGGGAAAACTAATTTGATGGAAATGATGGCTGCTTGTTTAAAATCAATTGTAATATACTTAGGATTAAGACAAATATTGTTCATATGAGATAAATTTAACATACAATTTAAAAGTGATATATCAGTTGAACCTTTTTTATCCGGTAATAATGTATATAATTTAGGTGTTAACAGATCATTATGTACTGAATGAATCGTATACAGTTGGTAATATGGATGTGGACAAGCCTTAAAAGTCCTATCAAAAAATGAATGATGATTATCACATATTGATAATTGTTTAAGAGATTGTGTTGTACTGAAAATGGGATGTAATATTGAATCGGAAAGAACAAATGGATCACCATTTAAAGTTTTTCTCCATATTCCTTCTATGTTTACATCATTAATTGTACGTGGAGCAGTGGGATAACTATCATTTCGTATTTTATATAATGAATTTTTCATTTCATGAAACGTTGGTGTAAATGATGTAATAGTTGGTGAAGTTGTACAAAATGATATTGTTTCTTCTCTATAAATCCTCTTCAATAGTTGTGGTGAATCTTCAATGCATCTTTTTAAATTCATTTTAAATTCTTGAACTTTACATTTCATTTCATCACCGTCATGATTATGTAGTTTCTTCATGCTTGGTGGTTTTCCTGCATATTGTATGACACGTCCAGGGCAAGAACGATTTTCACATTTCCAATCAATAGTTGTATTAAATATTTTATCTTGTGTATAACGAAAATTATCAAATAATAAAGTTGGTTTGTTACGTTTACTTTGAACAATACATAACATTATTTTGTATTAAAGTTAATAACTATAGCATAAACGATGAGTTTCTGCTCGCATGCATATATACTCCACAAAATAGCAAATTACTAGCATAGATAAGCTACTTTCAATCAATTTATTTAGAAAAACAATGTTAAAAAAAATAAGACAATCAAAGCAATTAAGCTATTTGCTTTGCTCCTTCCTTTTTTCATTACAATTTAATTTTTCGACGAAACGGGAATCCACCATTTGGTTCGAGTTGATCACATATAACTTTATATATATTTACAAGTTTTGTTATCATCAGCACCTAAAAGATAAAGTAATCCTAAATAATGAGCATTATGATTATAAAATCTAAATTCGTTAAATAAAAATTGATGTGATAAATGAATCTAATAAAAGTTTGTTTAATACGGTTTGGCATATATAATACGAATGACTCAAAGAGATGACCAATTACGAAAACAGAAGAGAGAACAAAAAAGAAGTAGTGGGTGAGCTAGCGCCATTACCTGACATTATTTAAAATATAGTTTAACACCGATAAAGACCATCAGTGTAAGAAAACAAATCTAGAAGCAAAAATAAATATTTACTGAATTTCAGAGAAGTCTGTATATACTGTACAAATTCGATTGGTCATTTTCATTTCTTTTAATTCTTGATTTAGCTAAAAAATAAAAACAAGTTTATATGTACATATTCATAATATTTTTTAACTTACTTTATTGATTTCATGGCCGTAATTTATTCGATCAGCAACTCGAACTACATGTAATGCAGCATTTTAAATTTGTAGCTGTCGAATTTGACGTTGTAATTGACCAATTTCATCTCTTAATCGATATATTTCGTGAAATAATTCAATAACAGGACCATCTATATCATGGGCCTAAAAAAGACATAAAAGACTAAAAATCGAACAACTGAATAAAATTAGGATTTTTTTGCATCATGCATTATTTATTTAAACGTATATATTAACCATTTGTAAATGAAAGACAACAGAAAATCAAACAAAAAAAATAAATTTATCTAAAAATATAGTATCTGTTTCTTTATTTATTTTCTTTATTTTTATTTTTTTTTATATAAACTTGATTAATTTCTCGTCCTTTGTTTTTATTTGTTTTTTATATTTGATTTTATTACGTGGTG